>JANBPA010000056.1:24091-39296 GCA_027575275.1 Coemansia sp. RSA 2711
CAGGCGAGCAGAACGTTCGGCGGACAGAAAGCCAGCGTCCTATTTCCCTAAAAATAGGCATGCACATGTGCCATCTGTTCAAGCATCCCATTTTTTTTCATCAAGGTGCACGCCGGTGAGATATGGCATTTTGTCGATAGCGCCTGTCAAGGACCTTATAGTGCGGTCGTCTGACCAAGGCGACTTGCAACGCGGATGGCATAATCCACCTGCAAACACCCTCCAGATAGTCATAAAAAGTACTCGGTGGAGCAGCAATCCAAACACAACTACGCAAGCGTGCAAATTGGCAATACCCCCATATGAACACACTGGCACCGCCTCTGCCGTTGTTTACGGTTTGCGGGGGGCAGTCTGCATATGCAAATGGTCTGCCGAGCAGGTCGCTGGTGCCGAACTTGGGAGGCAGGATGGGCAATCGGCTATTAATCGTGTCTGATTTCCAACCTCGTTTGCAGCCAGCAAAAAAAACGATGGCATGCTTTTTGTCAAACATGCCTTTGAGAGACATCTTCCAGACTTCTGCATGGACTCCCCTGCTCCACGGGCGGACATGGAAAACAAAGTTTGGTGGTAGGCATGACTTGATAACTTTATATAAACACATAGGGTGGAGAAGGAAAAGCGGTAAACTTAGAGGGTGGACAGGCAGTGCGAGCACGGCGCATGGCCGCACGGGCACTCGAACGGCGAGGCCATCATGCACGGCCGGGCGAAATGGCCCGGCATCCCGGTCTCAGCAAATCCGCGCTGGAAAAAGCTGCTGGAGTACGGGTTGCTGTGGAAGGCAAAGTTGGCCGCCACCAGGTGGGACCTGAACACCTCGGCTCCGTGTTGCACCGGCACCTGCTCGACCTTGACCTTGACCGTCTCGGTCTTGGGCGGCGCGGGCGCTTGCTCAACCTTGACCTTGACCGTCTCCGCTTTAGGCGGGGTAGGCGCCTGCATAGGTGGTGTGGGCGGTGTTGGTGCTTGCAGCGGCGGCGTGGGCGGTCTCGGCGGCGACGGCGGCGCATCGTCGACAATCTCCACTTGCACAACCTCCTCCTTCTTGGCCGCTTCGTCAAGCTTGACATCGACCTCGATCTTTTCGTCCTTCTTTTCGTCCTTCTTGGCCTCATCGTCCTTCTTGATCTCAACGTCGACCTCGATCTTGTCGTCCTTCTTCTCGACCTCAACTTCGACGTCAATCTTTTCTTCCGTCTTCTCGACCTCGACATCAACGTCAATCTTGTCGTCCGTCTTCTCGACCTCAACGTCGACATCGACCTTTTCGTCCTTCTTCTCGGCCTCGATATCGACTTTGATCTTCTCTTCCTTGCTGTCAACCTCGACGTCGACGCCAACATTCTCGTCCTGCTTCTCGACCTCGACGCTGACCTTCTCGTCCTCCTCTTTCTTCTTATCGACGGTGGTGGTAGTTGTCGTGGTCGTGGTGGTCGTCTTCCCTTCGTCTTTGGTCTTGACGGCCTCGGATGTAGTCACCACAACCTCCTCCTTTTGCTTCTGCTTTTCGGCCGCCTGCTTCAGCGTCTCGAGGATCTTGGCCTGCTCGTCCGAGAGCTTGTCAAAGTTGCGGGTCAGCTTGGACCCCAGGCTGTCAATGGCCAGGGTCAGGTTGGTCGACATCAGCATTATGGCCTGGCGCAGCTCCTCGGCGTCCCGGTGCCGCGCACTGGCCGGCGTTCCGGGCGCCGTGGGCTTTTTCGACGTTGCCGCGGACGAGGCCGACGAGGTCTTTGACGTGGCTGGCTCGGGCTTGGTGCTTGACGGCTGCTCCTCGGTGGTCGCCGTTGGGGCGGCCGTAGCCGCAGCTGCAGCGTTAGCAGCAGCCGTCGCCGCAGCCGCAGCCACTGCAGTGTCGGCAATGTCCTCGACGGCCATGTGCTGGGACCCCAACTGCGGGCGCTCGGCCATCTCGGGCTTCTCGGTGGCCAGCTTGATATCCGAAAGATTCACGTCGTCAGCCGACACCTCGCTGGCCGCCTCGTCCTCGGATATGAACACGTTGGGCGTCTGGCTGATGTCCCAGATCTTGGCGATGCTGTCCAGCGCCCCGCTGTTGTTTATCTGGAACGGCGCAATGCGCAGCTGCAGCCGGCTGCCGGGCTCAAAGATGGCAAACATCTCGCGCAGGTTGTCGGTGCACGCAACGCCAATCTCCTCGTCGTCCGTGTCCTTGTATAGGAGCACGTACTCGATCTTCGGGTCCATGCGCAGCTTGGGCGCTATGCGCTGGATTATCTCCCTGTAGTCTTCATACGGATACACGTCGGCCATCGTGGCGTCGCCCATGCTGTTCACAAACTTGATGCGGAACGGTATCAGCCGCTCGGGCCCGTCCTCGTGCAGCCGGCGCAGCCGGTCGCTGAGGTTCCCCAGCGATGCGTCGCTCACGCTGCGGCTCGACACCGACGAGCTGCCGCGGCTCAGCGCCCGGTCGCCCGGCAGGCTGTTGCGCGGCGTCGACCCGCGCTTGGCCTTTTGCCCGCCCTTGCCCAGCCGCAGGCGCCCGGCCAGGTCGCGGATGCCGCGGCTCAGCGTATGATCGCCGCTGTTCACGCCGTTGGTCATAGCGTCGGCCGGTGGCTTAGCCTTCTCAGAACCCGACTCTGCCGCCATACTATAGCTCCTTGCTTAGAGTTAAGCTTTTGACTGTTGAAAAAGAAGGAAAAAGATTTTTTTTACAAAAAAAGAAGTAAGCGCTGAGAAATTGAAGTATAGTGCGAAAGCAAGAAGGGGAAACCCGCTGATGTAGCTCGATTTATGCGCAACCAAATTGCCACCTGGTAGCGTGTCTTTTACTGCCGCCTGCCTTTTTTCGCAACAATCTTTTTTGATTGTGGCCAGGTCATTTGGCATATCGACCCAGCATGTCTCTTTTGCAGCGCCTTTTGCGCAAAAAAAGCGCCCGGCCGAGGCATGCAAGGGTCCAAAGGACGTGCCGAAATCCATTTGTCTAAAGAAGCGCAGTTCTTGGCTCTGCCCCTTCTCACACTGCCTCTTGTTTCTCATCAGCTTGCTGGTATAGTGCCCGGCGGGCACAAGCGAGGCGACGTAAGGCCTGCCAGCTGGGTCGGCGGGCGGTCACGATGGCTGCCACGCTTCGTCAGGTGGGGGCAACACGCTGCTTTAAGGACACAGCGCAGTGGAGCCAGTATCGCTACCCACACGTGCAAAATTGTGCGTACAAATCTCAGGTCTCTACTGCTAAGAGACGCGTCGTTGGGTCGCCGCGATCTCAGATTCGGACCTGAAAAAAAAGCACCTTTCTGGTTCCAGTATTGCTCTCTGAAAGCAGGCCTATCGGCGCCGGGGGGCGCACGGGGATGTTTGCAGCGCCTACTATTGACTCTGGCAAGTGGAAACCTGCTCCCCTGGCCCAAAACCGACGGCTGCCTCTGAATTGAAATGCCCGAACCAACCGCAAGCGTCGACGCTAGCTCGCATTAGTCCAATACGGGCTAATCACGTTTAAACTTGGTGTCAGCCCCGATCACCATTTGATTTTTTTCTGCCACTTTCTTCTGTTGATCGACTTTTTATATTTCACTTTTCGCCAATTGAAAATTTTTCTATACAATGGACCAGGGCAATGTAACACCGTCGTCGTCGGAGCTGTCGAATGCTCCTGACACGGCCAGCTCTATGCAGCCGCCTGCGCTGGGCCGACTATCCGAATCCAGCGAAGAGCCCGAGGCGAAGCAGGACGCCAATCGGGACGCCAATCAGCAACCTGACGCGGAGCACGAGCCTGCCCAGCAGCCCGAGGCCACCGACGCGCCGTTTGTGGCCGATGGAACCAAAGTCGACATGGACGACGCGCTAGCCAAGGCGCGCGCCATTGCGGCCAAGCTCGGGTCGATTCAGCCCGCGCCCGCGCCCGCCCCGCCTGCCGACGAGCCCGCCACGTTGCCCTCGCCGCCGCGCTACTCGCGGCGTAGCGCATCGCCGGAGCGGCGGCGCTCAGCCAAGCGGTCGCGCTCGCCCGACCGCTCCCGGCACGAATCGCGCCCGCGCCGCTTCGAAGACCCGCCAATGCGGTCGATTTTGGCGTTCCCAGTGCCCACGCAGCTGTCGGGGCTGATAATTGGGCGGAACGGCAACAACTTGCGGGCGATCGAGCAGCGCCACGGGGTGCGGATTCAGTTTGACCCGCACGCCGACAAGCGCAGCGCCGAGCGGCAGATTACCATTGAGGGCGCCGCCAAGAACATGGAAAGTGCGCGGGCAGACATCATGGACTTTGTCGAGCGCCACGGCAAGGAGCAAGACGGCGGGGCGAATTCCATCATGGTGCCCAACAGCAAGGTCGGGCTGATCATTGGCCGCGGTGGAGAGAGCATACGGGAGATTCAGTTTACGTCGGGCGCCAGCGTGCAGGTGCAGCAGGATATGGGCAGAGGCGAGCGGGAGATTGTGCTGACCGGGGCTCCGGACCAGGTGGAGCGTGCGAGGCAGCGGATCCAGGATATCGTCGACATGGACGATTCGCGGGAGCCTCGGGAGCCGCGTGGGTTTTCGCAGTCTTTCCAGCATCAGCCTCCGCACCAGCCGATGGGCGGCCAGCCGATGGGCGGCCAACCGATGGGTGGCCAGCCGATGGGGCGGCAGCATGTGGAGGAGATGCAGATCCCGTCGGAGGCGGTTGGCATAATTATTGGGCGCGGCGGCGAGACGATCAAGTTTTTGCAGCAATCCACGGGCACGCGAATCCAGGTCCTGCAAGGACCCCAGTTCACGGGTCCGATGCGGCCGGTGACCGTGTCGGGCGACTACAACGCGTGTATGCAGGCGAAACAGATGATCGAAGAGAAGGTTGACGGGGCGCAGGTAATGTTGCTACTAGTGCATGTGCTGTTGCTGTTTGCATGTGTATATATGTGTGTGTATCTTAATCGGGCTATTCTCTTCTCTTGTTGTATGTTGTTTCCTGTGTGTGTCTCTGCTATTTTCCTGCAATGTTGGTTGTTTGGCACTTTGTCGTTTTTTGTGTTGCTTGGAAGATTCTGCGTCATTAGGAACGACAGAGACCCGCACAGTTTTCAGGCTCAGGTGGCTATGACATGCCTCAGCGCGGTGGCAGGTCATATGGGCAACCGTCGTACTCGGGATACAACGGAAACCCAGAGCCCAGACAGTGGGGACAGCAGCAGCAGCCGTACTATGCCCAGCAGCAGCCGCAGACCCCGCAGTACGGATCGTACCAGGGCTATCAGCAACAGCCGCAGCAGCAGCAGCAGCAGCAATCGGCTGACCAGACGCAGTGGACCAACCAGCAGGCTGCCGATTATTACACGCAGTACGCGAGTGGAAACCCCGAATACGCACAGTACGCGGATTATTACCGCAAGCTGGCCGAAAAGGACCCGAACGGCATCGTCCCGTCGGGCAACTAACTTCTCTTTTTCTAAAATATTCAGCTTTTTTGGCAATTCGAACTGCGTGCTGTTTTGCGCTCACATCCACATGCTAGACGTCATTGCTTTGGGCCCGGGCTGCAGTCCCCACCTGTCCCAGCGTTACACATAGACTGTATACCTTCATGTTCCAGCTGCCGCCGATATGGCGCTGTAAATGTGCTGCCCGGATGGCAAAGCCCCCCGTAGCCGCAGAAACAAGAATGCCAACGTCATAGTGTCTTGCGGCCGACAAAAGCACACCGCCGTTACGGCCAGCCACGGCCGGATTTTAAACTTGACATATATATTAAAAGCCTTCAAGTGAGAAGATGGATGTTGGTGGCCAAACATTCTTCTTGCAACAGCAGCAAATGCACAACCTCGACGCCCGCGGCGCACAGCGTATCGACGCCGCGACAGTTGGCAAACGACTCGGGCTCCTTTACCCCGATGACAACTCGCCGGATGCGCGCATTGACGATATGCGTGGTGCACGGGGTTTTCGCAAACATTGGCGACGAGCACGGCTCCATGGTGGTATACAAGGTTGCACCTTCCAGCAGGTGGGCATGCGGTCCGCTCCGGGCCTTGGCGATGGCGCTGGCTGCTGCGTGCTGTTCGGGCGCATGCGGGTCACGCGAGTGCCCGGATGATATCGGTTGCATGCCACTGAGAATCAGCACGCCCGTGTTGAACGCTCGGTCGTTGGGCGCAGCCATTTGCGCTTGCATTATGGCAAGCTTCATAAACTCCATATGCTCTTCGACCTCCTCTACACCACACGGAGATTCTTTTTTTAGCCAGCATCTCCTTTTTTGGAATGGCGGAGAAGAGAGAGAGATAAAATCCGGTTTCTTATGTACTTACTGCTGCCATCGTCATGGTCTATGACTGTAAAGGATCCCCGTGAAGCCGGATCCTCAACCATCATAAAACTTTAATCACAAAAATGGAGAGAAAAGTCAACGGAAAATAAAAGGAGCAAGCAAAGAAAGGAGAAGCAAAAGAGAAGCAAGGAAGAAACGCAACCCAGAATGGAGAGAGGCAAATCCGCAATTAATCAGATGAATTAGGGTCAAAGTTTGTTGCATACACAGAAACGCGTGTCCACGCCAGCGACAGTGTCTTGTTGAACCTTAAATTGCAGAGTCACCGTGGCCCGGCACCTGCACACGGCATTCATGGATTTTAAAACGCAAGCCCCGAATGTATCCGATTTCGCACGCTCATTGGCGGCAGATCCGGCTCTGGAGAATTTTGCTGGAACTATGAAAAAATCACACCATCCGATGACATTGTTGGGACCAGCTGCAGCAGTTCTGAATAGAAATGACATCCGCGGCCACGGTTGCTACACCAACAGACAAAATGTTGCCGAGTATCGATTCGGCAACTGCGTTCAGCACCAGCAAATAACCAGTGCTTGATAAAGTTTTGTACACACTTATCTGATGGCCAGGTATAATATAAATAAACTAATTGCAATGCCGCTTTCTACACACGCCGAATTCTGTTAAAAAGTCTCACGCCAGCTCGGTCGGCTCTCCAGCTTCTCCCGCCAACGGCTTACTGGTTTCTGGTCTGGCCTTGGTCGTGCTTTCCCCCATATATATTTTTTTACTTAATGTCCCTCTGAATCTTCCGCAGCCCTGCGCATGTGTCATTGTCAAAATGATGCGGATTATTGGTTCAAAATAAGGCTCGAAGAGCAGTAGGCTATTTTGCAAAGGAATTCGATGTCGGATCCAGCACAGAAGCTGCCATTTTCAGCGCCTCGTCAGCCGTACCAGCAAGCTTTTCGATGCGCTCGCTATTGCGAAGGGTAACAAACTGGAGCTTCTCCATGCTGTACTGATTCTTGGCAGTGTTGCTACGGTTGGCGCCGCCAGCTGACATTTGGGTATCCAGCAGCCCACTGGACGCCACCGAGTCGGGCTTCTGGCGAGATAATATGCGACTGATCTTGCGGTTAATGGACTGGTTGCCGCCCACCACCTCGGCGAGCCCGTCGCTCATAACGCGGACAGCCTCTAGGAGCACGTCTGCCAGCGCGGCCTTTCTACGCAGATATATGCCTTCCGCCGAAAGCGCGTGCTCTGCCGTGTCGTCTGTCGCCATCAGCGTCTTGTCGCTAGCGCTGCTGTCGGTTGAACCCACGCGCGCGTCGGCAGGGCTGTTGGCTTGCACCTGAAGCAGCGCCTCGACCCAGCGATCTAGTTCAGGCTTGCTAAGCTCTGGAATGGCTGCTGTCGGAGCACAGTTAACTGGCGTCGCCTCAGTAGGATTGTCTGCTCCGCTGTCGTCGTCGCCCCCGGCAAACGCGTTGGATATGGGCGTCGGAACAGCCGTGGTTGCGCTGAGCAGAGGCTCATGAGCATCCTGCTCCCAGCCTTGATCTTGATCCTGATCCCCGCCCTGCTTGATCGGGTGCTCTGCAGTCTCGTGATCAGAGGCTGCAGGGCGAGGCTCGCCAAAAGAATCCACCAATAAGGTCGATGTGGGGTCTGTGGGCTGCTTGCCAAGACACATAGCATCGTCGGCGTCGCTGTCATCCAGTGTCAGATCAATGACGAGCGCTTCAGCTGCCACATCGCCGAAGCCCGGCGGAGCAGCCGCACAAGGCCGCTTTGGTGCTGGGTCATCGGTTACAGGGAGCGCGGGATCACCCAGCTTGCGCTTAACTGTAACAGGGCTAGCACCAGGCGGCTGTGGTGCTGCTGGACGGGGAAGTATTGGAGCAAACCCAGATGCCATCGGGGTGTCTTCAAGCATCGGATAAGAAGGCTCGCGTTTGGGGAATGGCAAGCTCGCACAAGGCAATTCGGGCTGGCTCGGCTGCACTGCAGGAGCGCACTGCTCCATAGCATCACTATCCTGCACCCTTGTACCCATCTCCACAATGCTTCCTTTATGAACGACGACGGCGGTGCATTCCACCACAGGCGGCTCAACGGCAGGCGGATCTGCTCTGGGAGGAGTAGACGCTGAAAGATGTGCATCTTCAGGCGCTGCCACAGGTGGCTCGTCACAAGAAACATCCGGCTTGGACACCACTGGCTTAGGCGGCTCTGCAGAGGGAGAATCCAAGGCGGAAATAGCCGCCTTGGCCATCTCATCCACAGGAGGCTCCGCCAGTGCCAGGCTATCGCTCAGCGCAGCACCAGCAGTATAAGGAACAACACGGGGAAGTCGGGAATCGCAGGGCTGACTCTCAACCAGCGGCAAAAAATCGGAGGACCACGACAGGTCTCTAATGTGGTCGGTGCTGCTAATGAACGCAAGCGAGTGGAATATATCCGACGACATAATAGTCGAGCCCTGCAACATGCGACGGTAAAAAGGCATGTCAAACATAATCGCCATGTCCTGCAACAGTGCTGTCCGTAGGATCTTAAGCAGATTGCAGAACCCAACAATAGCATCCCAGGTCCCGGGATTCGCGCCTCGGCGAATCAGGTCGTCATATCTGGGCAGCTCGTCGGCAAACGGAAAGATCATTTCTTCCAGACTGCGCGAAATAGCGTAAGACTGCCGCGGGACGCTGTACGCCTTTGACTTGCTGGCAGGGAACCCCGCGTTTGCCAGCTGGATGCTGGCGCAATGCCCATTTTGTAGCGACCGCCGCGTTACGTACATGTTCTGAACTGCCGACACAGAGTTCCGCAACAGCATGCTTGATGACAGCGCCGTGTCAACCGCGTCGTAGGCGGCCGAGGTCATATACTTGTACCGCTGCGTCCCCCGTTCAGCACCTTCAATGAACTCGTTGTATAAGCTGCCACAGAACTGCTCGAGGTGCGCGTCCCGCAATGCCGAGTCGTTATGGAACAGTGGCTGGTCAGCCCACGTTGGATCGTCAAAGTCTGGTGGCGGCTCATTCAGGACATGCCACTTGTAAAAGAATAGCATCGCCAGCGCGTTCCACGGACACTGCAGTATGTCTCTGTGTCTCAGAAGATCCGTTTTGTGCTGGCCGCCGAGGTCGGCCACCTTCCGCGACCGGGAAGGCAGGCTGGCAAAGTCCGCGTCTTCGCTCTCGCTGACTGCCTGATCAAGCCCACGCGGGCGAACAACGAGAGAGTAGCTCGCTGATATGGACGGCGGTCCTCGGTTTTGCAGTCCCAGCGACCCAAGCGTAATCCCCGAGCGAAGTGTGCCCGCGTCAAACCACGTCGATAGCGAGAAAAGGTGCCATACGCGCATCTCCAAGCTGCAATACGAGGACCGCCGCATCAACACGCAATTGATGTATGCCTCCGACTCGCAGGAAAAGACTCGCCACTTTGTGTCCATCAGCATCTTATCGAATGCTAGCACGGTGCCGTCGGGATTCGCTGGTCGCGGCGCCTCCTGCTGCTCTGCGGATAAAAGCGAATTAGACACATCGAAGCAATGAGCCGTCTGTGCAGCGCTCGGCGCGCCAGTGTTGTTTGCAAGCTCCGTGGGAGGCGCCGGGAATTTCAGCGGCTTGACCGTGATTGCTGGTTTGTTTGATTTGGCTGGCGACAAACTCTTCGCCCCACTCGATTTGCTGCGTTTTTTGTGTGGAGTGGACAGCGGAAGATGCGGGAACATGGTATTGACTCTATAAAATACATTTGTATAACTGGCTCTAACTTAGATACAAATGGTCAAGCACATATACAAGCTGGAGTTAGAAACATGGTACTTCACTTACCTCTGGGTGATATAGGGCTTGATCGTTTGGTAATGGCAGTCAAACGAACTTTTGCGAGCTTCTTTGGTGCATTCGGCCGGCATGCTCCAAACAACCCAAAGGCAGGTCGTTAGGCAAACTATCGACAGGGTATGGCTAGCTCTTGACTTGCGAGTTTTAAGTCGTGTCTTTTCGATGCAATGGTCAATGTACACTTTAAGGCGATCAGGATTGCACTGAAAGTCCGACCAGCCTCCGTTGCACTTGCAGTACTGAACCCATGACAGGAGGTCGCGATATGGGGGTGTGTTGAGGGGTTTTTCAGCAAACCCGTATGAGCCCAGTATCTTCACCACCTCCTGGCGAATATCTATAATGTACTGTACGACAGCAACCTGCAAAAAAATAGTTAGCACATATGCAAGTTACGTTTGCTGAGAGCATAACTACTAAACCCCCAATGCAGGTGTAATGAAATTTTGCGCTCTAATTCAAACATGAGAAACGCAGCAATGCAAGCGCTTACCTTCAGAGTAGACCACCATTTCCCGTTCAAGAAAACAAGCTGGCTCTCGGTAGCCAAGGAAAAATTGTGAGGGTGCTGAAATTCAAAACGGAGGCAATCAAGAAAGAGGTGGAAAAATACGCCCAGGGTGCATAAAAGAAAAGAAAAAGTGATAATCAAAAATGCAGATGGGCCAGTGAGACGAGAGCAGTAATTCAAAATTCATATTCAACTGAGCCTGCTGGGTTGGGCACACGACCTTTTCTCGCAATGATAGCCCAGCTCAATGATCCGGCCACTACGGATAAGCCTGGCACCTAACCTAAGCCTCAATAGCTTTGACTTTACATTGCAGTGACACTGGTGTGGGTATAAGCAAAAGAGTGCAATGGCTATCAACAAGTATTTTATAGGCAGTAATTAATAAGGCTAATGTAAACAACGTCTAACAATGGCAGGCTGGCAAGATAAAATAGTACAATATATAGGTTAGAGCCAGCGCGAAGCACCAGATCCAGAGCCTAGAGCTGCACCAGCCGCGGCATGTCAAACTGCATCTGCTTGGGCCAGGCGCGGTGTGCACCATTCAGATAGCCAACAACAGCCTTGATCTCAAGCTCCGAGGTGGTAGCGGCTGGCGCGGGCATGCGCGGGCTGGCCGGCGGGCTTGTTGGCCGCAAAGACGAGCGCTTGGTACGAGCCTGTTGCGCGCGTAGTCCAGAGGCAAAGATATAGTCAGGCACGGCGGCATCCATGTTGTGTGAGCTAATACAGTGAAGGTAGAGATGTTCCAGATGCAAATACACGAGCAGTAGATAAGACTGTGGTCAGATGCGGTTTCTTCAAATGGAGTGGAGCACGCCGGCCCCTCCAGGAAACACAAGGCTATTTATACAGCGACGCCAAGAAAAATTTGCCGCAGCCAGGGACAAATGGCTGATTTCCACGCCGGCCGTTGGCCACGTCTTGGATTATCGCTCCCCCAAAATAGCTGCGGCGTTGCCGTGTTTTTTAGAAGCGATAAAAAGCCGCGGACCGCAGTTTTCCGGAACCCGCAGCATTAGTGATGCTGACAAAACCTTTTTTTGTGCGTGGCTTGAGCAATTCCGCGTCGTTTCGGGCCCGATTACGCCGAGCAGCTGTGATTTGTACGGGGCTCCGAGAAGCCCAGCGGAGATGATGGTCACCGCTGACACATGCCCGCCCCGAGCACCCTCCCGATTGCGGCCCAGGCGGCCGGTTTCGGGTGCCCGTCAGGCCACAGGGGCTCGGCTCCGACTTTTCGTCTGGGCATGAGCGCCTCTTTCTGCAGCGCGTCGCCCCAGCGCTGGGGGTTGGGGCGGTGCATCGGTGATTTTCTAAATTTGGTTACTTACAGCAGCCCGGCTGGACCAGGCTAAATATTGACGTTTGAGGTTTATTTACATCCGGGTCATTGCGCAAGCGACGACAGAAACTGCCCGATTGTCGTGGGTCACGCGCAGCTGGGCAGGATTGTGTACATGTCGCCGACAGGCGCAATCGTCACCAGCTGCGGCTTGTGCGCGGTCAGCGTGGCGATGCCGTTGACGCGGAAGATATTCGCGCCGTCGAGGCTGCTGCGGCTGCTGTTTACGATGGTGCTGCCATCGCTGGGTGTCATGTTTTTGTCCTCAAGGGTGCGGACGGGTCTGTGGTCGCGCCACGCTTCCTGGGCGTTTGTCGCCACAGCCGCAGCCACGGATGCCGAGACCGCCGCAGGCATTGTTGCGTGTTTCCCAAACAAATGCGGCGTTCGGGGAATTGGCGCACGCTCAGCTGTTTGCTGGGGCTGATTGCGTGCAGCTCGATTTCCAAATCGGAACAGATCCGCCACTCTATCCAGCCCGCTGCGGCGTCTGGACCCAACATTTACGCGGCCCGCACGGCGGATGTGCGTCTGCTGTGTTGCGCTGGCAGCTTGCAGTGTCTGAGGACGGGCTATCTGGCTGCCGATCTGGTCTGGCCTGTATCTCTGTGCATATGGCAGCCCAAAGCATGCATCGTCGATGTTGAGGCTGAGCAGCTGCGGCACGATGTTGTCCACCTGGACATCATTAAGATCACTCATGCGTCGGGGGATGTGCTGCGGGGGGTCAAAGCAAAACTCTACACCCGACACCAGCATCTTTTTGCTGGCGCTTGTGCTTGGTCGGCGCTGGAGTCTTGTTGGTGCCGGACTGCCCAGTGCCACAATTGTCGACCGCGAGTGTGCTCCATACGCAGCGGCCTGGGCCGCAGTGTAGGTGTATCGGCGGTAGCTCGTAGAGCAAGATATGGTGGCCATTGAAGCTGGTGGGTACGATGACAAAGGCAGCTGCTGCCGTGCAATAAGTATGCGAAGTGTGCGTGTGTATACGAGTGCAAGTGGATGTGGATGCAAAGGTTTAATGTGCGCGTTCGTCTGGCAGGAATATATACCATAGAAACGGGATGCCAGAGGAGGAAGAGAAAAAGGCAAAGCGGGCTAACGGGCCCTTGCCTATCACGCATCAAAAGGGTTCGGGCCTTGAACAACCGTGGTCACATTTCGGCGATTAATAAAGCCCGCCGCTTCTTTTACAGCAAAGGTAGGCACATGAGCTGTCCGGCTGCGGGAGCTTGCCTTTGTCTTTGGAGGAGGCAAACTACTCTCTTTGGCGCGCCGTATCTTTCCTTTTGCGCTAATTAGGAGCACTGCGCGGCTTTAAATGAATCTGCGACCTTGGTAGTCATGCCTATTAATTCAATTGTATTGACGAGGTCAAGGCATTCGCCCGCCATGCAACTACTATATTGCTTTTTCTGTTTGCCCTGAATGCACTTGTTTGCGGCCAAGCCCTCGCTCGGCTACGGATTGCATAACCGGCCGCTGCAGTTGGCGCCATCGGGCGTTCCGCTATAGCCCTGTGGCAGCTGCAGCCAGATGTGTAGCCCAACCTTTCTGATGGGTAGGAACTTCCAGCAGAAGGTTCAGCGGCTGTAATCTAATCACATCGCTTGGCGCTGGCTGGAATAACGCCCAAACCAGTTGGCCGGCAAACGTGTCAAAACCACCCAGCCAAAAATAACTACCGGGCATCATGCGAACTCCAAATCCACAAAGCAGGCATCTCTTTCCGATCAGAAGCGGACCGCCTAATCTTGCACAAAAACCGGTTTGAATCTTGCGGTCTGGCAGGGACAGCCGGTCCAGCCCGCATCCGGGCTAATTCCGCTGCACGACGGTTCTTTGAAGTTCGAAAACACAAAGGGGCTGATCGGCGTATCCGAAAGAGCTCATCGGACGCTCCATCGCATGGCTGAGAAGCGCACAAAGCTCTCTTAAAGACTCTTATTACCAGCCTAAAAATACCTAGAACTTGGCCTGTCCGCTTGATTGCCAAGAACTGTCCTACTCTTTAAATGAAAGAAAACAACAAATGCGCCTTTTGTTGATGCAATTTTTACAAAGGCGGAAGGCAGCGAGCGTGCTAATGTGGGCTCATTTCCAAGCAGATACTTAAGCGCACGTATATCCCTCTGGCTCCTTTTGGGCTTTCACTACATCACTTCCCTCCTCTCCCCACGCCCACACGCTCAATCCTCAAGCACATCCGCTTCACTAATCCTTCATTACCCGCTTCATTAGCGCTTTGCACTCTATTTACCAATGTCAAGACTCTGGGCACTCGCCCTGACCGCAGGGGCACTCGTGTCTGCGGCCTCGTCGGCCAGCGAAAGCACCTGTAACGAATGGGCACCCTGCTACCGTGAGGGATATTGCGATGCAAACGCCATGTTCTGCATGTGGGATCTCTGCGATGCCACAAAGTCGTACAACTCGACCTCGTGCTGGAAGCCCGAGGGCTGCCTGGGCCAGACCGTCAACTTTGACAGCTCGTCCGACGTGGTGCCCGTGAAGCAGTTCTCGGGCAACCCCAACACCAATGCATTCGTGTCCGTCTTCGAGCCCGACAACACCAAGATCGAGGACGGCAAGCTGGTGCTCGATATGACCTACGACAGCGCCCAGAAGAAGGGCTTTGGTGCCACCGTGCATGCGTCGCACACAATTCAGTACGGAACCGTCACCGCTCGCATCAAGACCGCGGCGATTGCCAAGGGCGTTGTTTCGGCGTTTATTATCCGCAGCGACCAGGTGGGCGACGAGATCGACTTTGAGTGGGTCGGCAAGGAGCCAAACACCGTCGAGACCAACTTCTTCTACCACGACATCCTGAACTACAGCAACAGCAAGTACTTTGACATTGGCGGCGACAGCTCGGCGGACTACCACGACTACACAATTGTGTGGGATCCGGACTTTATCTCGTGGGCTGTTGACGGCAAGACCCTGCGCACGCTCAAGCGCGAAGACACCTACAACAAGAGCGCCAAGGAGTACCGGTTCCCCGCTGCCGAGGGCCGGGTGGGCCTCTCAATCTGGGACGGCGGAAACTCGGGCGCCGAGGGCACCGAGGAGTGGGCCGGAACGCCGACGCCTTGGACCGACTCGACCGTGTACCAGATGTTTGTCGATTCGATCACAATCAAGTGCAGCGGCAGCGACCTGGCGAACTCCGAGTCCGATACTGTCGAGCCGGCGTCTTCCGACAGCCAGCAGACTTCTGATGCTGGTTCTTCTGATGCTGGTTCTTCTGA
>JANBPA010000057.1:0-21984 GCA_027575275.1 Coemansia sp. RSA 2711
CCGACTACATCCGAGGAGTACCCGACCACGTCTGAGGAGTACCCGACTACATCCGAGGAATACCCGACTAGCGACATTGAGACCTGCGACGAGGAAACCGACTACACTGAAAGCTGTGAGGATGACTACACAACTGAATCACCTCCGCCGTCGGATTACACAACAGTACCTCCGCCACCAGATTACACTACCGCACCTCCGCCGCCGGACTACACTACCACACAGCCCACGTACACGACTGCGCCTCCACCCCCTGATTACACCGTCACGCAGCCCACGTACACAACCGCACCCCCGCCGCCGGATTATACTACTACGCAGCCCACGTACACGACTCAGCCGCCGGATTACACCACCGATATATGTGCGCCGGAGACCGTCCATGTCACGCAGACGGTGACGCAGACAGTTTATTACACCATTCCTCCGGTGTATGTCACCTACTGCCCTAGTGACGACTACGATACTACAGAGTGGTGCTCTGGCGACTCGGACGAGGAGACAATCTACTACGCCTCTAGCTAAGCAGCTCCAGAATGCAATTGCAAACGCCTTTTGATCTAATGTTATGCTTGCTGTTTGCCATTGCCAATAAATTATATGTTATTGATATATTGCCGCTCGATATTTTGCAAATTGGTTTGTAGAACGTGCATTGTGCAAAAATATTGACAACTTGTTTGTAAGAAAATAGTGCGCGGATGCAGGTGCGGCTGTGCACTGCATGTGCAGGCCCGCACATCTGCCTGCCAAGCTTGAGCAACAGGGCGCTGATTTCGACGAAACGCCTTCATCTTGTCGCCGGAGCGCTGGGCCTGGATGTGAACATAAAAGCTGTTGTCGCTATCAGAGCTGGGTTGCGACATTTTGCATTATTCTGCTTGCTTTATTTTAGTTTTACAACCACACATAGAATGCGACTTGTGTGTGCCATTTTTCTTGTGTTTGGCGTTATCCAAACTAGCGCAAGCGCGCACAACCTACAGCCCATCGGCCCTCGAGCACTTATTGAATTCCCGCCAGCCGCAGCCACCGTCACTGAAACATGCTACGATACGATAACCGAGGTGGACACTGTGACGCTAGTTGAGACAGCCGGCGCAAATAAGCCAGACGTTGTGACCCACACAGTCACGGTACTGGATGTGGAAGCCAGTATTGGCATTGGCATTGGCGCCTCTGTCAAAACTACCACCGTTGTGGAGACACAGACGCTACCAATCACTTTCTACGAAACCAGAACCGCATCACCAACGCGTGTGCCCACCGAAACTGTGACAGTGACGGTAACAGATATTGTTAGTGCCAGCCAGCCCCGACCGGCAACCGAAACTATTACCGCTGTTATCACAAACGTCGAGACGGTCATTGCCAGCAGAGATGTGACCAGCATTGGCACCATGACAGTGACTGTCACTGAGACCGACGAAGGAACCGACTGGTATACTGAATACTGCGACTGTAGTGACGCTGGTTCCGTGTGTGCAGCGGCCTTTTAGCATAAACGCCCAGGTACTATAATCCACCGCAATTTGCTGTCCACTTTGACTATCAATTAAATTTATTACTTATTTATGCGGCGCCGCGTAATTGTGTGCTCGGGTTGCCACATCTTGGACGCTTGCGGAGCATTAAAAATACATGGTTATTTATACCAGCCAGGCTGGAAGCCGGCTGCTGCGTGGGATCAGCCGGCTGCCCATGTTCCAATTTTAGTCCCAGCTCACGATCACCGCTCTGTTTATTCTTCTTTTTTTCTACGTCTTTCGAAATTGCGTCTTCATTTGCATTGTTTGCTACCGACCAGCCTTGCGACCGTAAGCGAGCTGCGTTTGCGCTGGCCGTAACCCCACCGAGAGCAACTGACGCACGTATCGCTTACCGAGATGCCGAGGGTTGCTGCGGCCGCCAGTGTTGCCCGCCTGCTGCTGGCGTGCGTGTTTGTAAGCATATCGAGGCCAGCCGCGACGCTTGAACGCCAAGAGGGGAAAATTGGGGACTCGCAGGCGATTGGGGGCCAGTCGGTATGGCGCGCCTTTGCGTGTATGGCGCCGTTCACCGCGTCCGACAGCACGCAGCTATTTATGATATATGGTGGAACTGCGGACAAGGACGCCAGAGATCCATTGGGCGCTGCTGATAAAGGACTCGGCGAGCTACGAATATACGACCCCAGCGCAAAAACGTGGTACGCTCCAACTACGGCCAATGCGCCCAGCAGTGGTCCGGTTCTTCCAGGATGCGGTGCGGCATCAGATAGCATTTGGGTATATGACCCACACTATGGCGCAGCAAACGAGCAAGCGACCACTGTGCGCCTTTTAGATAGCGCACACTGGAGTTGGAGCTCGCCAACGCTGAGCGGCCAGCTGCCGGTGACGCGATTCGGCGCGGCCTTTGCATATGTTCCCAGCAGCCAGTCATTCTACATGCACGGAGGCATTCCGCTGGCTGCGAAGACAAACACAGCTGACAGTCCACCGGGAATTGCCAACAATATGGACTATCTGGACCCGACAACGCTTGCATGGTCATATGCCAGCAACGGTCCTGCCCGCAAGTACCACACGCTATGTTATATGAGCTCAATTGAGTCGCTGGTTTTGTTTGGCGGATCGGACCAGAATATTGCCAGCTACAACGACATAAAGGTGTTTTCTGTCAAGAACAATGGCTGGAAATACTCTGTCAGCATTAAGGGCAGTGCGCCTGCAGAGCGCATATTGCACTCAGCCGTGTGCTCCGAAGACACAATGTACATGTTTGGCGGCACGCACAGCATCAGCGACACACCTTCCGACAGCATGGTGTGGATGCTAGTGGCCAACGGCGAGAGCAACTTTACATGGTCGAAAGCGCCTATTTCCGGGTCGAGCCAGAGCGTTGGACCCACTGCACGAGCCGGCCATTCGGCCGCTCTGTACGACAATAACATGTATATATTTGGAGGAGCAGGGCCCAGCAGCCAAGACAGTGCCATGTATAAGCTCGATCTGAAGAGCTGGGTGTGGTCGAGCTCCAACGTAAGCGGCGACGAAACCAGCGGCGGAGGTGGCATCAACACGCGTGTACTCGTGGCGGCAGTGGTATCATCGGTACTGGGAATAGTATGCGTCGGAATAGCTACATTTGGATTCTACCGGTGGAACCGTCGCCGAGGCCAAGCTCAGGATCCCCCGCATTTGGCATCCTCTGATAGGACGCTGCCCAGCGGTGACGGCAAGCTGATCGACAAGGCTCCAGAATATAGCGGCGATTCTGCTGTGGGGTCGCCTGACGAATTCTTGGATGCGGACGGTAACGGCAGACAGGCTGCGCAAACTGCCACAGCGATTGGCGTCATTGGAACGCATTTCCGAGGTAGCGGAGACTACTACCGGCAGTACGAAGACCCCGCATATGCATTTGACGACTTACAGGCGACAGTTGCGCAGCACAGGCGGACAGGTGATATTGTTGCCAACAACTACTTGCCGCCACCCCATAGCAATCCATCACTTGGTAGCAGTGTTGGATCATATAGCTCGCCAGCAAGCCCGCAGGCAGGTCCTACGGCACCGGCCAGCGCCCGGGGCGGCGGGATGGCTACTCCGGCCACTGACGAGCCAAGTCTGCAGTTGATTGGAGGCATGTCTGCAAGCGATATGCCGCGGCACACCGCTATAACCAGCCCCGCCGCGATTGTTGGTGCGATAATTGCGTCGGGCCAGCCGATTCCCGCCTGGCTTCGTGAGGCCGCGATTCAACCACCAGTCGGAGACCCGTCCGAAAATGTGGATATGCCTTTGTCGTCGTCTTCAGCCCGTGTAATTGACACGCACCCGGTGCAGCGCCTGGAGCATGCGCCAGGTTCGAAGGAGCGCCTCGATAAGGGCAACGAGAGAGCCAGCGTGTATAGTAATTCGACAAGCGGCATGCACTCGACCTACACGCCTATCAAGTATGTTGATGTGTCGCGATCATCTATCGAGGAAACGGGCTCGGTCGGCCGCCGACTGGCAAATGAGGCCGGGGAAGGCATCGGCATGATCATACCGGCGCGTCATCGCCGACAAAAGTCGGATTCGAGCGGTGCTAACACCGATAGCTACTCTCTCCCGGAGGCACTGGCGTTTGGGGCGTCATCGTTGGAGGGCATTGCGCAACCTCTAGCTCCGCCTGTTCCTCCGCATATGAACTCACTCTATGGCGAGCTAGGGAGCCGCGGGATTGTTGTTGGCCAGGCGAGACTTCCTCAAGCGGCAGTTGCCGCCGTTGGCCATGCCGTGATTGGAGCCTCTGCACCCGTAGCTTTGCCCACCAACTCATGTCCCAGCAGCGCCCACGCTCCTGACACGGCTAGCGAGTACAGCATTCTCAGCCCGCTGGACCGGCTGGCCCGCTACCACGGCCTCGACGACTGGATGTCGGCCGATGCACGTCAAACAAGCCTGTCACCACAGCAAAGGGAAAGCAGCGAGTCAGACAACACGTCAAGTATCTACGCCGCCCGTCCGATTCGCCGGTCTGCCGACGGGCTCTGATCCCCTAATAGCTTTAATGAGCAAAAAGAACCATGCTGATGCCCAAATTGGATTTGGTTGTAATCGGCACAATGCTTGATTTGTTGCTGACATAGCTGCCTATTAGTAAGAACCTGTAGAATGCTGCCATTGCCACGCGCAGCTGCCCGTCTGCGGTCTGGTCAGCTCTGGTTGCGCATTAGATTGCTGCCGCAGTGCAGCGGAATGGCGGTTGGCTTTGCTAGTCGATTCAGCAGACAGATACCGGGTAGTTATCGGGCCATATCCACCGCAACGCCGGCCATGGGGTTTGCCCATGATGAGCTGCCAGCCAACAACCTCGAAAGGCTGCCAATATTCGATCCAGCCGATAAGGTGGACTTGCGTGTGGGGGTCATCAACTTGGTCACAAAGCACCCCGAAGCTGACAAGCTGCTGCTTCTTTCAGTAGATGTTGGCGAGGGCGCCCAATCTACTGCTGCAGAACGCAGGTACCGCACTATAGTCAGCGGCTTGGCGGATTATTACTCGCCCGAGCAGCTAACTGGAAAGATGATCGTGCTGTTTGCCAATTTGAAACCGCGAAATCTGCGAGGCATAGAGTCGCAGGGCATGCTACTGGCTGCTAGTAGTGTCGGCAGCAATGGAGATGCTGTGCGCGTCGAGGTGTTGGAAGCACCCGCCGACTCTCAGCCAGGCAACAGAGTCGTCGTATCCAGCGTGCAGAAGCTGCTTTCGGCTGGCCACCGGTTGGGCGAAAAGCCGCCTGTAGTTAGCCAAAGGGCCGCCAAGACTTTTATTGACGGGTTGGCACTAGATTCTGGGATGGCCACATTAAAGCACGAGCGCCTGGTCACCGAGTCCGGAGGCAGTATATCGACTGCAAACATACTAGCAGGTATGGTTGGATAATTTGTCTGACATTCAAGCAAAATAGACCAAGAAGTAGCACATCTACATGAGCTGATAAGGATGTACCGTCTTTTTGAACCGCTTGAAGTTTGGTCGGTCAGCGCTAGCAGAAGTTGGAACGGCTGAGTGCATCTTGGATTTTATGAGTGATAGCACCACTGTACGTAACCGGGCGCCCGACTGTTCAATTGCATTACCGCTAGTGTCTGTCTGGCGTGTATGCATGCCGTCGGTGGTAGATATTCCAGTCTGCGGAGCATCGTTGTCTGTAGGCATTTCACTTGGATTTGGTGGCACTGGCATCGAAGTAACCTCGTCTGCTGGGTTGATCGGCTCCGGCTCGGCTACGAGGACACTGGTCGCGTCGGATGGAGCGCTTGTAATAGCACTATTCCAGAAATCGCCCACGTTTCGTCGGTGTCGAACAGAGGCCCTTAAATTTGCGGTTAAATCGTGGTCGTTTGTCGGTGCATTGGACAATGAATCTGCATCGGCCACAGTATCCTCGTTCTGACCGTCCAGGCCGTTTAGCTCAGATCCAGGCGGTTGGATGCTGGCGCTTGACTCCGAAGCATTGTTTGCCACAGCAGATTCCCAAAAGCTGCTGACCCTTGCTGCCTTGCGGCGTCTGTGCGTCCGAGGCGCGGCGGCGATGCCTGCATTCTCTGGCTGCGCTGTCACCAAAGAATCCGCGCCTTTGGGGGCCGGATTCGTGTGTTCGTCGCACGACACAAACAGTATTGCCAAGCTAATCTCAGATTCCGCTATCGGCCGAACCCCCAGGTGGCCCGCCACGCGTTTGACAAATGCAGCAATATCGAGGTCTGCCAAAGTGTCGCTAACCTGTCGGGCTGGCGGGATCACCAAACGGAGCGCTAGCAAATGTGCATTCGAGCCTGTATCTTTTGCAAGCTCGCGCAGTTTATCAGACAATGCTTTGCATTGGTCGTCCATTTTGGCGGCTGTGCGGTCCGTAGACTGTGCCCACTCTTGAACATCGACAAGTTGTGTGCATTTGCCACCCGAAGCCTCAACAATAGGACAGTACTTTTCGTACTGTGTCGCATCAGCAAATGCAAACAGTGCAGCGTCAAAGAGCCGTTGACGTCGGCGATCAGGAAGCCAGTTGACATCGCGAAGGTTTATGGGGCTATCGCTGGCCATTTTGGGCGTCTGCGGGATCGGGAGATGCTGCATTGACCGGATAGACTCGTTGACTCGAACCACGGTTGGGTCTGCGACTGTATGTGTTGGCGGATGTGATTTTAGCTGTTGCAAAAAATCGGGCGAGACAATCCAGCAGTTTGCGGCCAGTCCGTGAACAAGCTTGCGCGTAATCTCCAGCTGCGGTACAATGAGATGGGTACATTTATCTGCCTCGTCAACAACGTCAATGCCTACACGGAGCAGAGTGCACATAGTCTCGTGAGATGCCACCAGTTGACAGCCAGCTGCCTGGCAAACCAGCAACATGTAGGGCTATATAGCTGCTTACCAAGCGCCTCGGCGTCTGCATGTATGGAACTCACGAGCGATTCCATTCCCGAGTGAATGTTAGCAATGCACAGTGCCACGGCGCATTCACGAAGCTCGAACACAGAGCCTTGGCCGCCAAACGTGACCCTGTCGCCAACGTGAACCACAGATTTAGAGTCTGCAGAGCACCGCCGCCCGTTAATGTGCACACCAAACTTTGAGCCGTTGTCGAGCACATTAACTCGAGTTGGATCTTCGGAATCTAGAAGCAGAGAAGCGTGCTTTCGGCTGACCGAGCCGTCGCCCTCGACAAGAAGCGGTGCATCCTTGCGTCCAACCGTCAGATCCACATCGGGTTTAATCCACCAGATCGTTCCGAGCGCTCGGCCTGACCCCACGAAGAGTAGCATTTTAGCGCCAGCTGAAAGTACAATATAGTCCGCGGATAAAGGCTATTGAGAGCCGGATCCCACGCAGCGCAGCAATATGTATGATTAGACAATGCGCGCTGATGCTTACGGGCAAGCACACGTGCATTTACGCGTACCAGTACCTTCCGATAACTGGCAATGCCTCAGCTGACTGGCTTTCAGACGTAGTCTGACGATCACAAAGGCGCTTCCCACGTTGTTATCTTATGGTGGCCTATCGGGTCTGGCTCTGTTCTGGGCAGAACGGAAGTAGTTACCGGGCCAGGTAACTGCGCAAAGCGTGGCAGCAGCCCAGTTTGGCAACTGCGTATCTGCACGGAAATTGGACGGCAATTTTCCGCGCATAGCCGCTTTAAAAGAGCATGGTCTTGGGCGAAACGGCGGCGGCAGCATGTTCGCTGCTTCTCTGTCAACAATCCCGATATGAACACAATCGATGACAGCCAGCCGCTGGTACCCCGCGGGTTTAATCTGGACACCCTGCTGCGTTACGCTTCAAGGACCGTTTGCTCGCCCCTGCTAAGCTATGCAATCGCAGCTACGCTGCTGCGCAAGGTTCAAGGAGTTACCCCCAAAGAAAAGGTAGCGACGGCGGCCGTGCTATGGACAGCAACTAGCTGCGTCCTCCCTGCAATTGACAGACTGACAAGCTGCCTGCTTGGACATAGAAGGCCACCGGTGCAGTGGGCCGGCGAGCTTGCTGTGGTTACTGGTGGGAGCCATGGGATTGGCCTGGAGCTAGTCAAGCGGCTGCTTAGAGCTGGTGCCCGGGTGGCGATTATCGATGTAAACCCGTTTCCTCTCGATGACGACAGCGTCAAAGACAAATGGAAGCACTACTGCTGCGACATAACGCGTCTGGAGCAGATCAAGGATGTCGCCGCTCAGATACGCGCCGAGCTTGGTGACCCGACCGTGCTCGTGAACAATGCCGGTATTGTCGTCGGCAAGCTGCTTCTGGATATGACTGATGACGAGGTGGACAAAGTGGTTGATGTGAACCTGACGTCGCACTTCCATCTGATCCGGCAATTTCTGCCGGCAATGATTCGTCAGCGCTGCGGTCATATTGTTTCGATTGGGTCAATTGTGTCGTTCGCAGGCACACCGCAAGCAACCACTTACTGTGCGTCAAAGGGCGGCGTGAAGCTACTGCATGAATCGCTTCGCCGCGAGGTTGCTAGCCGCTATGCCACCAACGACATCCAATTTACTATCGCATATCCGGGAATTGTCGACACGGGACTCTTTAAAGGCATGGACCTCGGCAAGTTTCTACTGCCCAACTTGCGTCCGGATTCTATTGCTCGCGCGATCTTCGGTGCGCTGGACACGGGCAAAGGTCAAGAGATATTTTTGCCCAGGCTGGCAAACATCCTGACCATTGCGTATGCAATCCCGCCAGCCATGAGGTCCTCGCTCATCAACCTTGCAAGTGGCGGCGACTTTGCAATGTCCAGTTTCTCGGGCCACACCAAATACTAGCACTTCCAAGCAGCTCCGGTATAAACTTGGCTGCATGCCACAGCACCAGGAAACAATTACAATCGAAAGAAAGGAAAGAGCACAGGGGAAAAGGCTGTATCTACTTTGGCGGAGTTGGTGAGTGCGGATTAAAGGCAGCCAGCGCTTGAGACGACAGCTGCATCTGCGGCATCGTGCCTCGCGCGCCTTCCAGCTGCCTGCGCAGCCGCTGGTTGCCCTCTTCAATATCGCGGATAAACTGAACCGCGTGAGTAAGAATGACAGCCTTGCTAGGCGTGCTCTGAGCTGTCCCTGGGTGGTTGCCCAGCGCTGGATCCTGGAGTGTAGTGACCAGGCTCATAAGTTCGGCGTAGCCCTGGCGGATCTGGTTTCTTCGCCGCTGCTCTGACGCAATATGGTTAGCCCGCCGCTCCTCTTCGGTAAGCACACCGCGCTGGGCCGCCTTTTTACTATCTCGTCGCTTGGCACTGCCCCCAGTCCTGGCTTCCGATGGTCGCCTATGAATTGATGGCGTGGTGGGCGTGCGTGGCGACAGCATGGACCCTGTCTGTATGCTGTCTGTAGCCAGACTGATGTTGAGAGAAGCTATTTCCTCGCGCTCTGGCGAACGCACATTGCCGCGCGATTTTCGCGGCTGGTCCAGCTGGTCGTGGGAGGCCTTGCGCTTGACCGAAAACTCTGACTCGGAAACAGGCGCAGGGTACTGAGGAAACTCGGCTTGGTCTTCGCCAAAGCCAGTGCTTGCTGATAAGTGCAGCCCGTGAGAGAAAGACGATGTGAATGGCTGGCCAGCGCCGGCAGCGTGGCTTCTCGATCCGGTAATAGGACTGTTTAGCCCCAGCGGATTACTCGTGCTAGACGGAAACGGAGACTGCTGCTGGTTTTGCAGCAGCCACGACGAAACTTTGCTCATCTCCTCCGACATGACATTTCCGAGCGACAGATGCGAAGTTCCGCCCAGGCCGTAGTCGAATAACGTTGTGGAGGGCTGCGCGAAAGAGTTGTTTGGCCCTGTGCGGGAATTGTGCCCGGCAGGATGCGTTGACATGCGCGACAGACCGTGCGCGGCATCGTTGGAATTATCTTCGAGCGACAGGTGAGGTATTGCATCGTCCATTGTGCCCATCATGCCAGCCCCAACCCCCATGCCCATGCCCATACCGGCAAAGTCGGTGCGCGATGATATGTTGGCCATTGTCGGCGGCGATCCAATGTAGGGCGTAGCGTCGACTCCGTCGAAATCAAAGCTGCTGAGAAACGAGTTCAAGTACGCCTCTTCGCTAGAATCGAACAGCGTTCCTGTGGGTGCTGACAGCACAATTGACTCGCCTGAACCGGTCGGAAGCGCAGGCTGTGAGACAAACGAAAACTGCGGCTGTTGCGGCGGTGCGGATAAGCCAGGTCGCAACGGATGCACAGATCCAAACTGCAGACCTAGCGCGCCAGCGGTCTGTGACGGAAGCGGTGTGTGCCCGAAACCTTCCGGCGCCGAAGATGGGTTTAGCGACGGCGAGAAAAGCGGAGCGGGTTCGAGATCGGGTGGGATCGAGGGCGGACGCGGTGGCAATGGTGCGGATGGCGCAGAAAAAGACTCGAAGAAATCGCTGGTTGGAATAAGCAGCGACTGGTCTACTGGCAAATATAGGCGCAGTCAGTACGTGCACAGGTCATTAGTGACTCGGTCCAATTAATACCGGCGAGCGTAAAGAGGGGGTGACATGATGGCCAGGCACGTGAAAGCCGGAGGCGTGCTGGTCGCTCCGCGTCTCCGACCCGTCAACCCCCTTGCCCCATTGGCGGCCGTGGTAGGAGAGGCCCGAGCGTGGCTGGAAGATAGGGGCTGCAATTCTTCGGCTAAAAAAAGCCAGGCCTTTGCGTCAGCTGCCAGCCAAAAGATATAGAAACTTACCGGTATCAAGTGAGCCAGCACCGGCGCTGCTGGTATTGGCGTTGGCCTTGAACAGATGCGCCCAGTCCATGGCTCTAAGTATAGGGCTGCGCGCCGAGACAGGCAGTATGTACGGTGGAGCTGTGCAGGCTAGATACTGTCGACGGGTCACAGATCCCCCGCGAGAAGCGCGTGCAGATACCCGCGCGTGTCAGCTGGTGGAACAAGAGCGCACGGCGTACCCCGTTTGGGTCTCCGGTTGCTGGTGGCGCACTTGCTGCACAACGCTATCTACGCTGTAAAGAGTCCGGGTAGGGTCACGGCTGAAGCCCGAATGCAGTGTTGCCAATAACCACGTCTAATTTGAGCTGTCGCGTCTGCTGGGCCCGGTCTGCTACAGGCTAGCGCAAAGTAAGGTCGAAATGCAAAGCGACGCCGCCAAGAGTAAGGTAACAAACTTTGTTAATTAGAAGAGAGGACAAACAGCACTGGATTTTTGCGAGCGATCACGCAGGCCCGACCTGTCGTGGGGAAATTGCTGCTGCTGATCAACTTGGGTCGTGTAACCAAAGATTAAGGACTTTACCAGCAACCACCCTAATTGTACAAACGGCGGCCACACCACGTGCTGAGAGCGGCGGTGCAAACGGCGAGCCGCCGATCCAGTTCTCTCACTGCTACCTCCAGCCTGAGGCAGGCGAGGCAGACGCATGAGCTGCGGTGGAATCTACCGCGGATTCACGTGCGCCGGCAGCTAATGAAAGTCATCTGCGCCGGCCACAACAATGGGACGCCCGCACGCATCCCGGATTGGCAGCAGCAACCGTGCGCCGCCCGGCTGTGCTGTGCTGCAGGCGCGGAACCCGGAGCCAGGGATCCGGTGGAGCCAGAATTTCACAGCCAGCCGTTCAGCGGCACTTGTGGGCAAGACGCGGCAAGATCACGTGGCAACCCGAGAATCATGGAGGAAATTTGGGTAAAGAGTGGGGCCGTGTCTGGCCGCCGCCTTCTTCGCTTGGGAGCGTTTTTTTCTCTAATTTCCTGCCGCGACAGCTATTGCCTTTTTTCCCACTTTATTTGTGTCTTGCATCGCCAACTTGCAAGCGCAGCTCTGTTAATCAGCTCTCCGTTTCCTGCCTCTAGGCCTTTGGAAGCATTGAGGACGTCCCATTGGAGCCGCTCAATTTGCGCCTTCATACGCGCCATTGCCCGCTCCAGCCCAGCGCAGCCACTTATTCTACGCGTTTCTTCCTGGCGGACGCGTGTTAATGGGCAACGGCGACTGCTAAGACGCTCTTTTAGCCTTCAGCATTGCCAACCGCTCCGTCCGTGCCTCTGATTTCGCCTTCTGCACTCTTCGGGAATCAGTCTGTGCTTGTCCGCCCGGTCGTTTCTGTTTCTGTTTTGTCGCAGCCCCCGGCGGCGCCGTTTGTAAATTTCACATTTGCGCGAGATTAGCCAGCGTGCTTACGGGTAATGCTCCCAACAAAGCTAGTCGGCTCGCGCGACACGGGAGGGGATTCGACGCCAGATGAGGACCAAGGCGTAATTCGGTGCATCTGCGATATCGACGACGACGATGGGTTCACTATACAGTGCGAAAACTGTCTGGTGTGGCAGCACGCCGTGTGCGTGAATGTCGACCAGGACAATGTCCCCGACGAGTACCTCTGCGAAAAGTGCAACCCGCGCAAGCTGGACGTAAAGGTAAGGCTACACCGGCGTGGTGATGTGTGTTTCTGGCAATATGGCCAGCGGTCTCTGTGCATAGGCCCCGGCCTCGCTGGCGCGCCTGCTGTGCGAGATCCGGTGAGCGGCTGGTTGCGAACAAGGCAGGGCCGGTCCCTCGGCGGCTCTTGTCGCCGATTGGGCATGTGCCTGCATCTGCATGACACCAAACTAACACACACTTGTCTGGTGGCGGTAGAGGGCGGTGGAGTACCAGAAGCGACGAATGGAGAACGAATACAAGCAGACCAAGGACACGCGTAAGCGGCAGCGGTATGCGTCGTCAAAGGGCAAAAAAGACGACAACGGCGAGCGCCGCAAACGCGTCTCGGACTCAAAGCCCCGGCCAAAGCAGGGAAAAAACGCGACGGGCCGCGAGTCGCTGAGTCCCACATCGGCACGATCGGTTGAAAAGTTGCGTGAAGGCGCAACGCCGTTCGACAGCAGCTACACATCTATTAATCGTAACATACTGGGTGCAGATGTGCAGGTGCTGTTCCAGAGCGTGCTCAGCCAGCTAGCCGAGCAGCGGAATGCAGTGAGCACTGCCGCCGCTGCAGCGTCGACGAGTGCCCCGCCAACACTGACCGCTGACGACAAACCACGCAACGCGCCGCCAGTAAACGGAGTGACAATATCGCACAATGCTACTAACGGAAACACACGGACGCCGTCGCCGATCAGCCATGCGGCTGAGACCCCGTTGCCGCCGATGGTACCAGTTACCAGCGACGCGCTGAGTAGCCCGACGTCGGTTTATCGGGGACTAGCAGGCAAGCACCGCGGTCAGATTGGACTGTTTGCGCGTGAGGCAATTGGCCGCGACCGCTACATCTGCGAATACCGGGGGCAGGTGGTTCTCAAGGCAGCGTACAAGGAAGATCCAAAGAACTACTATGAGCTGCTGCGGACGACGCGGCCATACTCGCAGTTTCACCAGGAGGTTGATCTATGCGTTGACGCGCGGCGGCAAGGCTCCGAAGCGCGGTTTGTCCGGCGCAGCTGCACAGCAAACGTGGTGCTGCGGAGCATGTACGTTGTGGGCAGCGACGACGCGCTGATCCATCTGGGGCTGTTTGCAGCGCGCGATATTGAGGCCGACGAGGAGCTGACGGTAAGCTGGGAGTGGGACGACGGCGAGCTGCCAGCGGTGGCCAGCATGTCGCCCAGCGACGCAGAAGACTACCTGGGACGGCCCGAAGGCCGGCGGATGAGCAAGGTGTGGCGCCAGGTTTTTGGCGGTATGGCGTGCGCGTGTCCTGACGCGGACTGCGACGTGCGGAAGCTATTTGCCATGCTGGGCGTCGAGGAGTCGACGCTGAAAGCCGATCCCACCAGCACGCTTAAGCGGCGTGCCAGCCGCCCGAACAAAATCAGCACAGGAGCGCCCGACGAGGCGGATCCGGATGGATCGCCGCCTCCAGCACGCTCCCCTGATGGCACGGGGCCGCTACGTGGCACCCACTCGCGCAAGGGGAGCTCCGCTGGCCCACAGGATGGATCATGGAGCCCGTCGGCGGCGCGTGGTAGCGGCGGTGCTGTCGTCTCAACCAACAGTTTGCGAGATGCGTTGTCGGTCAGCACGGGGCGGCAGCCGAACATCAGCACTTCGCGGCAGAGCAGCGCCGAGTCGGTTAGAGCGGGAGTTCACCAGCGACAGCAGGGCGAAGAGGGCAGCAGCTCACGAAGCACCAATGGCCAAAGTGGGCCGCGATCGCGGAAGCGCAAGCCCAGCACAAACTTGGACGGGGCGGGCAACGGCAGGAACGCGCCGGGTAGCGCTTCGGCCTCGGACTGCGAAAGCAACGGCTCAAAAAAGCCGCGGTCTGTCAGCGGCTCGCTTGGACAGCGGCAGCAGGGCCTGGGCAGCAACGACTTGCCACAGAAGAAGCTGTGGATCAGCCGGTATTTGGAGGACATTGAGCGCCAGGCAAAGGCATCGGGCGAGGAGACCACGGCACCTACAGCGCCTATTGCAGCGGAACCGGCGGCCGTGCCGACAGTTCCAGCTCCACTGGCGGACCCAGCAGCCAACGGGCCTAAACTGGAGGGGGACGAGCTCAGGCAGCAACCCGGAGCGGAGCCACAGGAGGTGGATGTTGCTTCCACAGCTACACCGGCTGACAACGCAAGCATGCAGTCACCCAAGGCAGCAATGGAGGTGGAACGTGGAGTGGTCAAGACGGAGCCGACAGATGCGAATGCGCCGACTCCGTCGCCGTCTCTGTCGCCGTCGCCCGTCGGCGGCACAGTGATTGTGGAAAGCGTAGAGAGTCCGAAGACGCCAGCGGCAAAGGAGCCTTCGTCGACGCAGCAGTCTCCGGAGGCATCCGAGTCGCAGGCCAAGCCGGAGCCCGCGCCGGTGCCAGCAGCGACAAGCCCCTTGAAAGCGGCCGAAATCGCTGTGGAGACGGCGGCGGCTGCCGCTCCGGCTAAAAAGCAGCGTCTATCTCTTGCGGAGTACAACAAGCGGCGACGCGGCCACACTGCGGCGCCGGCAGCCCCCACCACCAGGGAGGCGGACGGGAAAGGCGCAGTCGATGCAGCCAAGCAAAAGCCCGATACTCCGGACGTAACGGCGGCCGCGAGTGCTACCGCCGATGCGCCGGGTGCGCCCGGACCGAGTGGGTCCGGAGCCAGCTCCATAGCAGCAACAGCAACCGGCGCCCAGCCACCGCCTGCGGAGCAGAACGGCGCGCGGCCTGCGGTCCCGCCACCGATGATTGCGTCACCAACGCCGGTTATGCCGAAAGCAGCCGATGCGCTTGGGCGGCGGGGCATGGCCTCGCCACCGCCGCCGCCGCCGCCACTGCAAACAAGCATGGGGGCGGGGTACTCTGCAGCGCGGCCCGACGACCGCGCGAACGGCGGGCGCGAGCACCACTACCGCTTTGAGCGCGGGCCGAGCGGCCACGACGCGCCAGCGCATCGCGCGCGCGACAAGACCCGCGGCGGCAGCGCCGAGCGCGAAAGCGGCGAGATCGCGCAGCGGCGGGACTTTCGCGTGCGCTCGCGGTCGCGCGAGCACGGCGGCGGGCGCGAGCGGCGGCACAACACGTTTACCGGGAGCCACGCGCACCCCGGATCGCGCAGCGCTACGGAGTGGCGGGCGGGCAGCTACGGCGCGGGCGTGGCGGGCATGCGCACGATGTCCATGTCGCCGGTGCAGCACCCGTCGCCGGGCAGCGGCGGGCCCCCGGCGGCCGGCGCCGACGGCTTCCACCGCGGCGCAGCCCGGCGGGCAGGCGGCGGCAGCCGGGGCGGCTCGCCCTCGCGCCGCTAGCACTAAAATTTTCTGTTTATTTTTAATCCGCGATTTCTTGATCAGCTGGCGCGGTGTTTGCTAAACGCGAAAGCGCGCAGCACTGTTTGGGCCGGCTGTCTTTCCAAATATTCAAGCCAGCGCATTTCGCATTGTAAGATGGCCAGCAGCAGCGACAGCACCTTGCCGTGGTAAGTGGGCGCAGTGTGCGGGCAGTGCCGGGCGCGGGCGAACGGCGCGTGCGAACTGGGCAGTGTGCGCAGCGCGCAGACGGCACCAGGCGCAGACAAGCGGCGCGTGCTAACTGGGCAGCGTGCAACGTGTAGGGTGGAAAAGTACCGGCCGACGGAGCTGAAGGACGTGGTGGGCAACCAGGACACCGTGGAGCGGCTGGGCGTGATTGCCAGCACCGGCAACATGCCGAACCTGATTCTGGCGGGCGAGCCCGGCATCGGCAAGACCACCAGCATTCTGTGTCTGGCGCACGCGCTGCTGGGCGCGGCGTACCGCGAGGCGGTGCTGGAGCTGAACGCGTCGGACGACCGCGGCATCGACGTGGTGCGCAACCGCATCAAGACATTTGCGCAGAAGAAGGTCAATCTGCCGGCGGGGCGGCACAAGATCATCATCCTGGACGAGGCCGACAGCATGACGCCCGGCGCGCAGCAGGCGCTGCGGCGGACAATGGAGATCTACTCCAACACCACGCGCTTTGCGCTGGCGTGCAACCTGTCGGGCAAGATCATCGAGCCGATCCAGAGCCGGTGCGCGATCCTGCGCTTCGGCAAGCTGCAGGGCGACCAGGTGCTGCGGCGGCTGGTGGAGATCTGCCGCGCCGAGGCCCTGCAGTACACGCCCGAGGGCCTTGAGGCCGTGGCGTTCTCGGCCGACGGCGACATGCGCCAGGCCGTCAACAACCTGCAGTCGACGGCCAGCGGCTTCGGCCTGGTGACGCCCGACAACGTGTTCCGCGTGTGCGACCAGCCGCACCCGGTGGTCGTGCGCAAGATGCTGGCCAGCTGCCGCCGCGGCGCCGTCGACGACGCCGTGGCCGCCATCACCAGCCTGTGGGCGCAGGGCTACTCGGCCGTCGACATCATCACCGCCGTGTTCCGCGTCGTCAAGGCTGCCGACGACGCGCTGCTGGACGAGGACGCCAAGCTGGCCTTTGTGCGCGAGATCGGGGCCACGCACATGCGCATCGTCGACGGCCTGCAGACCCTGGTGCAGCTGCAGGGCCTGGCCGCGCGCCTGTGCAAGCCGGCCGTGGCCGCGCACGCCTGACCCGCTCCCATTGGCCCCAATAAATTCCTCTTGTTCTGGGAACCGCGGAAAATGCTCGGAGGAAAAAAAGGTCTGGACCACTGCCCGGGTTGGGCGGGCCAATCGCCGCGCGGCGGCCGAGCCGGGGAGTCCAGATTGCCGGACCTCCGCTTGGGGGCGGCGGGGGCGAGCCGTGCGCGCAACTGAATGCCCCCCCAAGCACTGCGCGGCCAGGAAACTGGTGTTTATTTGCGCGGAACTGTCAGCGCGCATCCGTGCTCCACGCGGAGCGCAAAGCGCCTTTGGGGGTGAGAGGGGGGCAAAGACGGGCGGCTCGCCCTTTGTGCTTTTTGCGCGGCATCCCCGATTTTCAGCACTGCCTGCCCAGACTCTTAAATTTCCGCTTCTGCGCGCCTCTTGTGTCTTATTTGGTCAATTTCGCCTTAATTTGTTTTGTACTCTGCATCCCACCTTCGCTACTTTATTTCTGCGCTGCGTTAATTCCACGCTGCCTCCAGCCCTCTGCTACTACCACTCGCCCGGTGCCTAATTTCCCCCTGCGCGCAATGAAGCGGCGACTTTCTCTGGTGTTCAAGCAGCTCAAGCGCAAGATCGTCGTGGGCATTGCCGGGCCCAGCAGCCACCAGCGCCAAGCCGTGGTCAGCCTGGCCCTGCTGGCACTGACCGAGCTTGCGCTGCTGACGCTGACGTTCTGCACAAACTTCTTGTCCGCCTACATCCACAACACCGCCGAGGTCTTCCGCGGGTTCCGCCTGCGCGCGCTGGCCAATGCGCAGGGCATCGTGGCCTTTGAGCGCGTTGCCGGCATCTTCTTTGAGCAGCCGCTGCAGCGCTGGCACGACGCGCGCGTCGGAGGCTGGAGCTTCTGGAACACGTACTACGCCGGCGTGCACCCCGTCGTCACCGTGGCCTTTCTGGTCTTCATCCTGGTGCGCATGTTTGCCTGGAAGCTCACGCGCGTCAACTGGAAGCGCCTCAACGAGAGCTCCGACGCATCCGACTACGCGCCGCTGCCGGGCTACGGCGCGCCCGCCCGCGGGTCGTTTGCCGACCTGACCCCGGCCCAGCAGTACCGCTTCCTGCGCGCCGTGTGGGTGCTGAGCGCCTGGCTGGCCTTCTTCGGGTTCCTGTTTGTCCCCGTGATGCCGCCGCGCCTGCTGCCCGTGTGCGACTTCTTCAACTCGGCCGGTGCAAACGTCGGCGCCTGCCTGACCACCGAGTACAGCTTCATCGACACCATCGGCGCCCACGGGTCGCTGCTGTGGGACTGGAACGACGAGTCCGTCAAGGCGCTCAACAACCCCTACGCCGCGTTCCCGTCGCAGCACACCATCTTCGCTGCGTGGTGTGCGCTGTGCTGGATCCACCTGTTTGGCCCCGCATCGCCCACGCTGCCGGCACGCTCGGCGCGCTACTGGCTGCGCGCGGTGCTGCGCTGGGGCATTGTCGTCTACCCCATGGTCACCGTATACTGCATCGTTGTCACCGCCAACCACTACATTGCCGACGCGCTGGGCGGGCTGGTCGTGCTGGCCTTGTCGTACGGCGCCGTCCACCTGTTCTACGCGCTCAAGGGCCGGCGCCAAGCCACGCCCAAGGAGCTGCCCGTGTCGCCGCTGCCTTACTAGAGCAGCCCTCCGTCATGCTTACTAATCCTGTTACTTTCTAATTCTCTGCTTCGTCGCCTAATTTCTCAACATGTACGTTAAGCCTAATACATTTTTAGCCTTGTGCACTATTTTATGGACAATGGCCGCACGTGGCCTGCGTGCCCGCCGCATCAAACAACCGTGCGTCCTCCCCTAGTCTGACTCGTCGTCGCTTGGGTTGTCCGAGGATCGGTCGTCCGAGGACTCGTCGTTGACGACACGGCGGTTTGGGTTGCCACGCAGCAGCAGGTCATCGGCGCTCTCCTCAGAGTCGCTCTCAGCAGTGGCGGCATCAGCAGCAGGCTGGGAGGCGGCAGTGTGGCCGGCAATTTCGGGCCACAGCTGGTCGTACTGGGCCGGCCACTGGCCCGCTTGCTTGAGCTGCTTGATCTGCGCGGGCAGCAGCACCATGACGACCTCGCCGCCAATCTTATCGGTCAGCGACTCGGACAGATCCACCAGCACGTGGCTGCCGCGCCGCACCCACAGCACGCTGCGGAATTTGGGCGGCAGCTGGGCCAGCGTGGTGAACCACGGGCGCGCGTCGGGGTTCAGGTGGCGGTTGACGTCGGCAGATACCAGGCTGCTGGCCACGGCGACCTCGTGCAGGTGCTGGCCGCGCGGGCCCAGCACGCGGACCACCGGACAGATGGGCGTCGGCTCGGGCTGTGCATCGAGGGCTTCTTGCGTTGTGTACTTGCCGCGTCCCATGGTCAGAATAAGCTGATTAGCTGCCGGATTATCGGGCGCGGCCGGCGGTGGGATGCCTCCAGCCGTCCCTGGGGGCCCCGATCAGACGGCGCGCGAATATGGGTTTTGGGTCTTTCTGTCCGCCTATCAACATTTTTTCTTTCCAGTAGCTAGCCATGCCGCCCAAACGCTCGCCGCCGCCCAGCCCGCCGCGCCGCACGCTGTGGGCAATGTACAAGGGGATCGAGCCGCGCTACCGCATCCTGCTGGGCATGGGATTCATGGGGTTCAGCATGCTCGGGCTGTGGGTCAGCGACCAGCTGGAGGAGGCGTTCCCGCCGCAGGCCGACACCCGCGTCACACACATCAGCCACCAGGACGTGGCGGCTGCCGAGCGCGCGCAGCCGCCGTCGGCTTTGTCGGCTTCGCCAGCTCCGTCGGCGACGGCGGCAGGCCAGAGGCCGCGCGAGTAGGCAGCGGCAGATCAGATCAGCGGCGATCACGGGCGGGTGCGAGGAGTGTTCTGCGTTCTTCTTTCTGGGCACAAACAAGAATCCTTCTGTTTGCAGACACACATTCAATAATATTTGCACCTCGCTTGCGGCCAGCTGGGAGGGGGACACACACACCAAAAGCGACAGCGCAGACAAGAAACAACAGTAAATGGCGGGACGCGGGCAGATGCCAATGATGCGGCCGCAGGTGATTGTGCTGAAGGAGGGCACGGACACGTCGCAGGGCGTGCCGCAGCTGCTGTCGAACATTTCGGCGTGCCTGGCGGTGTGCGACACGATCCGCACGACGCTGGGGCCGCGCGGGATGGACAAGCTCATTGTGGACGCGCAGGGCCGCGTGACGATCTCGAACGACGGAGCTACGATCATGAAGCTGCTGGAGGTGGTGCAGCCGGCGGCGCGCACGCTGGTGGACATTGCGCGCGCGCAGGACGCCGAGGTGGGCGACGGCACGACCAGCGTGGTGCTGCTGGCGGGCGAGCTGCTGAAGGAGGTGCGCGAGTTTGTCGAGGAGGGCGTCAGCGCGCAGGTGATCGTCAAGGGCTTCCGGCGCGCGGCGGCGATGGCGATTGCGCGCGTGGGCGAGATCGCAGAGCGCGTGGACCGGGGCGACGCGGACGCGTTCCGCGCGCTGCTGGAGAAGTGCGCGGCGACCAGCATGAACTCGAAGCTGATTGGGTCGCAGCGCGAGTTCTTCACGCAGATGGTGGTGGACGCGGTGCAGCGGCTGGACCAGGACGAGCTGGACGAGGCGATGATTGGCGTCAAGAAGGTTCCGGGCGGCGCGATGCAGGACTCGCTGCTGGTGGACGGCGTGGCGTTCAAGAAGTCGTTCTCGTACGCGGGGTTCGAGCAGCAGCCCAAGGCGTTTGACGCGCCGCGCATTGCGTGCCTGAACGTGGAGCTGGAGCTGAAGGCCGAGAAGGACAACGCCGAGGTGCGCGTGGCGCGCGTGGCGGACTACCAGGCGGTGGTGGACGCGGAGTGGCAGCTGATCTTTGCCAAGCTGGACCAGGTGCTGGCGGCCGGCGCCAACGTGGTGCTGTCGCGGCTGCCGATCGGCGACCTGGCCACGCAGTACTTTGCCGACCGCGGCGTGTTCTGCGCCGGGCGCGTGGCCAAGGACGACATGGACCGCGTGTGCGCGGCCACGGGGTGCCGCGTGCAGAGCACCACGACGGGGCTGGGCGCGGCGCACCTGGGCACGTGCGCGCGCTTTGAGGAGCGCCAGATCGGCGGGCAGCGCTTCAACCTGTTCCGCGGCTGCCCGCAGGCGCGCACGTGCACGATTGTGCTGCGCGGCGGCGCCGAGCAGTTCATCGACGAGGTCGAGCGCAGCCTGCACGACTCGATCATGGTGGTGCGGCGCGCGGTCAAGACGCAGACCGTGGTGGCGGGCGGCGGCGCCATCGAGATGGAGCTGAGCCGCCACCTGCGCGCCGCCGCGCGCGAGATCGAGGGCAAGCAGCAGCTGATCATTGCGGCGGCGGCGCGCGCGCTGGAGGTCATCCCGCGCCAGCTGTGCGAGAACGCCGGGTTCGACACCACCGACTTTGTGACGCAGCTGCGCGCGCGCCACGCGCAGGACCCGGAGCGCTTCAAGTGGCACGGCGTGGACATTGACGCCGAGGCGGTGGCCGACCTGCACGCAAAGTTTGTGTGGGAGCCGGCGCTGGTCAAGATCAACGCGATCTCCAGCGCGGTCGAGGCGGCCTGCCTGATCCTCAGCGTCGACGAGACCGTCACCAGCCAGCAGTCGCAGGACCCGATGGCGCAGGGCGCGCCTGCGCGGCGCTGAGGCGATAGGTTTTCTTCTTGTGCTCAACGATGGCCGCAACCGGCTTGGCGCCTAGTGTATGGAGAGCGTAGCGTGGAGGGTAGGGTGCAAAATACAGAGTGGAAGATGGAGCCGCGTGGCCTGCTTGTTGTTACCAGGTCGAGAAAATAAAAGGCTAGAGGCGGTGGCTTTTAAGGGGAGAGCAGAAGCGCATATAACCAGCCGGGTGTATGCTAAGGATCTCGGCGGGGCCAAAGGTGTATGCTAAGGATCTCGGCGGGGTCAAAGGTATGTGCTAAGGATCTCGGCGGGGCCAAAGGTGTATGCTAAGGATCTCGGCGGGGTCAAAGGTATGTGCTAGAGCTGGTGCTAACGATGCATGCTA
>JANBPA010000057.1:24282-49064 GCA_027575275.1 Coemansia sp. RSA 2711
GGCTCTCTCGAAACGCTGCCCGGGGCTCTCTCGAAACGCTGCCCGAGGCTCTCTCGAAACACGCCGCCCGAGGCTCTCTCGAAACACGCCGCCCGGCTCCAGATCGGCTCCTGCCTCGCTGCGATGCGTCACCAGCGCAGTGCGCATCACCCGCCGATGCACGCTCGGTGGCTACGCTCCCACGCGCGCCGCCAATCCTCCCCTGATCCGCGCGGTCCGCCGACTGCTTTCTGCCGATGGCATCATCGCGCTGCCGTGCGTCGGTATAAAGAGCCGCGAGCTGGGAATCAACCCATCAGTCATTACTTTTGTTTTTGTTTCGCTCTGGCTCGCGTTCTTATTTCTGCCTTACTCCATCCTTTTGCCAGCACGCAAGTTCAAGTCTCAGCACAGGTACAGAAGTGGCGTCTGCACGCTTGCCGCCAGCCTGCGTCCAGCAGTTGTGATGCGCCATTTCATCCAGCATCGCATCTCTCCTGTCGTGTAGCCTGCCTGCCTGCCTGCCTGCCTGAATATGCCGCCGGCCAAGCAGTGCGCTCAATCTGCACGCCGCTCCTGGCTGTCTGCCCGAACCGTGGCGGTGTCGCTTATCGTGCCACTCATTGCCGCGTTGCTTGCTGCCTGGCTTGTAGTTAATCCCGCATCGCACCCCATGTCCTCCGCCGCTACCCAGAAACCCGCCGAGGAGCGCGAGCTGCTGCCGACCAACGTCGCGCCGGTCCACTACGACCTCCTGCTGGCCCCGGACCTGGACGCGCTGACGTACACCGGCGAGGTGCGCATCAACGTGCGCATCGTCGAAGAGACCAGCACAATTGTGCTGCACTCGAACGAGCTGGAGCTGCTCGAGGCCACCATATCCAGCGACGGCGCCGCCGCGCTCACCGCCTCAAAGATTGTGCTGCAGAAGGAAGACGAAACGGCGCACGTGCACTTTGGCCAGGCGCTGCCCGCCGGTAGCGAGGCCACCCTGTTCATAGCCTTCCGCGGCGTGCTCAACGACCTGATGGTTGGCTTCTACCGCTCAAAGTACACCGACGCGCAGGGCGCCGAAAAGTACCTGGCCACCACGCAGTTCGAGCCAACCGACGCGCGCCGCGCATTCCCGTGCTGGGACGAGCCCATGCAGAAGGCTACATTCGCAGTGACGCTGCGGGTGCGCGAGGGCCTGACGGCGCTGTCAAACATGGACGTGGCGGCCGCAGCTGCCGACGGGCTGAAGGAGGTGCGCTTCAGCACCACGCCGGTGATGTCTACGTATCTGCTGGCGTTTGTGGTCGGCGAGCTGGACTTTATCGAGGCGCGGACCAGCGGCAAACACAACGGCCGCCAGATCCCGTGCCGCGTGTACACGACGCCGGGCAAGAGCGCCCAGGGCCGCTTTGCGCTGGACGTGGCAGTGCAGGTCCTGGAGTACTTTGCCGACGTGTTCGGGATAGCGTACGCGCTGCCCAAGCTGGACCAGATCGCCATCGGCGACTTTGAGGCCGGCGCGATGGAGAACTGGGGGCTGGTGACGTACCGCGAGGTGGCGCTGCTAGTGGACGACGCCAGCACCAGCTCGCGCGCGCGCCAGCAGGTTGCGTACGTGGTGAGCCACGAGCTGGCGCACCAGTGGTTCGGCAACTTGGTTACCATGGAGTGGTGGAGCGAGCTGTGGCTCAACGAGGGCTTTGCCACGTGGGTGGGCACGCTGGCCGTCGACCACGTGTTCCCAGAGTACCATGTCTGGACGCAGTTCCTGGTCGACGACCTGCAGCGCGCCCTGGCGCTGGATGCGCTGCGCTCGTCGCATCCGATCCAGGTGCCGGTGCGCCGCTCGGCCGAGATCAGCCAGATCTTCGATGCCATCTCGTACTCCAAGGGCGCCAGCGCCATCCGCATGCTGAGCTCGTACATCGGCCTCGACAGCTTTTTCCGCGGCGTCCGCGCGTACCTCAAGAAGCACCAGTACGCCAACGCGTCGACACGCGACCTGTGGGATGCTCTCAGCGAGGCGTCTGGCGTCGACGTCACGGCCTTTATGGCCATCTGGACCGGCACCATCGGCTATCCGATCCTGTCCGTGACCGAGCTGTCTGGTGGCTCGCAGATTGAAGTGCGCCAGAACCGCTACCTGTCGGCCGGCAGCGCCGCCGACGCCGAGGACCAGACGCTGTGGTGGGTGCCGCTGCGCATCACCACATCGGACGCCCCATCGCAGGCGACCGACGACGTGCTGTCGACGCGCAGCGCCACCTACAATGTGTCCGCTGAGGCGCAGTGGTACAAGCTCAACCGCGACACAGTCGGTATCTATCGCGTAAAGTACCCGCCTGGTGCCGTGGCCAACCTGGCCACTGCGGTGGCGGCCGGTAAGCTGGATGTCAACGACCGCATCGGCGTCATTGCTGACGCTGCGTCGCTGGCCAGCAGCGGCCATAGCAATACCACTGACTTCCTAACGCTGCTGCGCGCCTACCGCGATGAGACCGAGTTTGTGGTGTGGCAGGAGATTGTCCTGCGCTTGGACGCGCTGCAGTCGGCCTGGGCCGACGAGCCCACGGCCATTGGCCAGATCTGCGCGCTGGCGCGGTCGCTGTACTCGCCGTTGGCCCAGCGTCTGGGCTGGGACGCTGCATCCGGCGAGGACAGCCTGGCCAGCCGCTTGCGGGCGCTGGCCATTCGCGCTGCGGGCTTTGCCGGCGACCAGGCCGTGATTGACGAGGCTCTGCGCCGCGTCTCTGCGTTCTTTGCCGGCGACCGCAGCGTGTTCAACACCGACACGCTGCGTGCCGCGTTTGCGGTAGCCGTGCGTGCCGGTGGCCGCGCCGAGTTTGACCAGGTCAAGGCCTACTATCTGGATCCAGCCAACCCGGTTGACCAGCAGCTAGCTGCATTGTCCAGCCTCGGCTTCACCACGGACACAGCGCTGCTGGAGGAGCTGTTTGTTTTTGCACTGGGCGACCGCGTGCGCAACCAGGACCTGCACCAGGCGATTCTGGCCGTCAACACGCACGGCTCGAACCGCGCGCGGCTGTGGCAGTGGTACCGCGACAACTACGCCGTGCTGGCTGCGCGCTACCGGGCCTCCATGAGCTACATGGGCATCCTGGTCCGCCTCTCAGTGGCCGAGTTCACTGGCGCCGCGCGTGCCGACGAGGTCGAGGCGTTCTTTGCCGCACATGACACGGCCAAGTTCCGCCGTGTGATTGACCAGTCGCTGGAGAAGATCCGCTCCAACACGCGGTGGCTCGAAAAGGACCGCGCCGACGTTGCCGCGTGGCTCGCCGCCAACGGCTACTAGTTTCTATTGCGACGTTGCTTCCAGTTTCAAATTATTATAAATCGGTCGGAAAATTACAGAAGGTGAAAAATAGGCTTAGCGCAGGCAGCAGGCGGCGGAGGGGCAAGGTGGCAAGGCCTGCTATGACGACCCGTCGTCGTCATCGGTGATCTGCGCCGCCTTGCTCTTCGCCTTGCTCCTGGACTTTGAGTTGCTTGGCGCAAACGCCGCGCTGGTGCCAGCTGGCAGCTCGCCCTTCCGCTCCAACTCGGCGATCTCGGTCGCCGTCAGGAACCGCCCGCCCGGCCCGCGCGGCCGCCGCATTGCGTGCCGGTGCCGTGACTCGTGCAGGTACGGCTTCCGTTTGACATTCATTTTGTGCTCGGCCGCCAGGCGCGCGCGCGCATCTCGCCGCTTCAGGATTCGGTGGTACTGTTTTGCGTTGACATACATGGGCTCCTCGTCCCGTGGCGCGCTGCTGGCACTCATGGCGGCCACTGCTGCTGCCGTCGGATCAAACACGCCGCTGGCACTGGCCAGATCGGTGCCGGTGGCCAGCGCTGCTGCCCCGGCGCTGCTGCTCGGCGAGTGCGGCTTTTCGTCCAGCGCGTCTTCAAGCAGTGCGCTCGCGGCCACCGTGCCGGCGTTGCCTGCTCCAACCGTGCCCGGATGCGACACTGCAACCGCTGCGACCGCGGCCGCTGCGGCTGCTGCTGCCGCCACCGAATTGGGGTCGCTGAACGACATCATCAGCGGCGCGCTGCTGGCCGCTATCGACACCGCTGTGGCCGGCAGCGAGCTGCTGCCGTCGTCCTGCGCGATCAGCAGACCGTGTCCGCTGAGCTCAGCGCTGTACTGCTGCGAGTAGTCCATCGCCGCGCCAGCCGGGTCGCTGACCGGGATCCCGTAGTTGTGAAAGTCGCTGAACGGCTGATTCATTGTGCGTCTGGCTATCTGGGCTGGCTAGCGGCCTACACACAACAAACAGGTTAGTGCTATCTGCTAGAGATACTCAGAAACGCGTGCTGCGGGCAGAGCGCTCGACGCACACGCCTCCCGCCCAAGCACAGATCCGGACAAACCCGCGACCGGCCAGAGCAGCGGCTTACCTGCTGGGGTGCTCTCTTGTCTGTCCGTGGCACCAAAGACGGATGTTTCCTGCACAGCGACAAGAAGGGCGAAAAGCGAGTGCCTGACAAAGTGCGCTGGAACACGGAGATGAACGGGGGGAAAGGCACCCAAAAAATAAAAAAGCTGACTGAGCGAATGAGAGAAGAGGAAGGCGTTGGCTGGTTCTCGCGAATCATTCGCTGATGACTGCAGCGCCTATCTCACGTGTCTGAACCGGCGCTGAGCATATCGAGCCACCGGCTCGGCTCGCGGTCTACAAGGCGGCATTTCAAAGCGTTTGCGGTGAGCTTTTCCAAGCTTGTCTCCGAATCGCTTTTGGCTCATCTGCGCCGTTTACCACCACCAAGCACCCCGCACGCGCACATCTGCAACGAGGATTCACAATGTCAAGGCTGCCGCCGGTCGTCATTGATAATGGCACAGGGTACGTATGAAAATGCATCTTCCACGCGCTGGCTCTGCCGGATGCATCGTCATCCACACGGTGCTAATTGGCCCTACCTGTAGATACACAAAGATGGGATTCGCTGGCAACACGGACCCGCAGTTTGTCATCCCGACCGCCATTGGGCTGCCCAACCAGTCGCGCTACGGTATTGCGTCCAAGCGCGGCATCGAAGATCTGGACTTTCACATCGGAAACGAGGCCATGAACAACTCAAAGACGTACGGAGTCAACTATCCGATCCGGCACGGGCAGATTGAGAACTGGGATCACATGGAGCGCTACTGGGAGCAGAGCATCTTCAAGTATATGCGCTGCGAGCCCGAAGACCACTATTTCCTACTGACCGAGCCGCCGCTGAACGCGCCCGAGAACCGCGAGCAGATGGCCGAGATTTTCTTCGAGTCGTTCAACGTGCAGGGGATGTATATTGCCGTCCAGGCCGTGCTTGCGCTGGCCGCTAGCTGGACAGCCAAGAACTCGCAGCAGACATTGACCGGCACGGTTATCGATAGCGGTGACGGCGTCACGCATGTGATCCCAGTGGCCGAGGGCTATGTTCTCGGGTCCAGCATCAAGCACATCCCCATTGCTGGCCGTGACATCACGGCGTTTGTGCAGCAGCTGCTGCGCGACCATGGCGAGACCAGCATTCCGCCCGAGGACTCGCTGGAGGTGGCCCGCCGGATCAAGGAGCAGTATTCGTACACGTGCCACGACATGGCCGGTGAGTTTGCCAAATACGACGCCGACCCGGTGAAGTACTACAAACGCTACGACACGATTAACAGCGTCAACCAGAACTCGTACAGCGTCGATGTTGGCTACGAACGGTTCCTGGCCCCCGAGGTCTTCTTCAACCCCGAGCTGGTCAGCTCCGACTTTTTGACGCCGCTGCCTGAAATTGTCGACACGTGCATTCAGGTCAGCCCCATCGACACTCGCCGCGGCTTGTACAGCAACATTGTGCTCTCGGGCGGATCGACAATGTTCAAGGACTTTGGCAAGCGCCTGCAGCGTGACATCAAGCGCATCGTGGACGGCCGTGTCAAAAAGAGCGAGGAGCTCAGTGGTGGCCGGCTACAGGCCAAGCCGATTGACGTAAACGTCATTGCTCACAAGAAGCAGCGCCATGCGGTGTGGTTTGGCGGCAGCATTATGGCTTGCACCGACCAGTTCTACCAGTTTAGCCACACCAAGGCCGAGTATGAGGAGCATGGACCAAGCATCTGCCGCCATAACCGCGTCTTTGAGTCGCTGGCCTAGGCTCCCCCGTGCAGTTCGCGTTTCGCATATCTCATCCCGCCCCTAGCTCTACTTTTCATTTTATGTTTTCTTACAGATTCCCTGCTTCCTCTTCACAAATGTAATACCGGGAGCATGTCACATGCACTGCGCGGGCCAATTTTAATAATGCCCGCGGGTCTGCTGAGTTCTGCTGCCCAGAGACCATGCGGCGGCTGGATCCGCGGCACCAACACCAGCACTGCCGGATCTTGTGGCAGGTAGCGAGCTGGAACAATATCTTTGGGCGCAGATCACGCTTGCATTTAATACTCGTGCTTTATTAGAAATCGCGTATGTCGCATAAATTGGATGGCTGGGTTATATTGCCCAATTCTGGCTCCCGTGTTGCGGCAATCCTCGAGGGATGTACCGGGCGTTGGGTGGCATTTAATGGTCCATAGCTACCATATCTGCGCACCTATAAAAGCGCCCGCGGATCCAGCATTGGTCGGATCCACACCAGCACCTTATGACATTACCTTCAACTAGTTACGTTTACGATGGCTGTGCTCCAAACAATTTCTGTGCTGGCGGCCTTGATGGCCCAGCTCATTTCCTGCGCTGCGTTCGACGTCAACAGCCAGTCCAACTTTATCGCCTACTGGGGACAGAGCTCGGCCGGGTCGCAAAAGTCGCTGGGCGACTATTGCAAAGACTCGTCCGTCGATGCGATTGCGCTGGCGTTTCTTTACCAGTTTCCCAATACCAAGCTCGATTTCTCGTCAAACTGTCGCTCGACATTTCCGGGCAGCGATTTGCTGCACTGCCCCGATATTGCGGCCGATATAAAGTACTGCCAGTCGCAGGGCAAGGCAGTCTTGCTCAGCATGGGCGGAGCCGCCGGCGCATACGGGTTCGGCAGTGACAGCGAGGCACAGACATATGCCAACACAGTCTGGGATATGTTCCTAGGCGGAAGTGGATCGCAGCGTCCATTTGACGATGCCGTGCTGGACGGGATCGACCTGGACATTGAAGGCGGATCCACCGCTGGATATGCGGCTTATGTCGCCCAGCTGCGCTCGCACTTTGAAGCCAGCAGCGACAAAAGTTACTACATAACCGGCGCACCGCAGTGCCCGTTTCCGGACGCGATGCTCGGGTCGACGCTCAACTCGGCGTGGTTTGATATGGTGTTTGTGCAGTTTTACAACAACTTTTGCGGGCTGGACGCATATCCGCAGGGATTCAACTACGAGCAGTGGGATGCCTGGGCCAAGTCGCAGTCGGCAAACAAGAACGTCAAGTTGTATATTGGCGCGCCAGGATCCCAGAGCGCGGCTGGCCGCGGCTACGTGGACGCATCAAAGATCAACTCGATTGTCAGCGATATTCGCGGCAAGTACAGCTCGTTCGGCGGCGTGATGACATGGGATGCAAGCCAGGCATTCGACTCCAGCTCCTGGGGGCAGAGCGTGTCTTCGGGGCTCAAGTCCGGAGGCGCCCAAAAGCGCGCAATGGACCCGTATTCGGGCAAGCTGATCTCGACCCGGGCTGCAAATGTCACCGCTGGAGCATTGCACGCCCGGCTGGAGCTGATCGAAAGCACCGCATTGGAAGCAGACAGCGCAGATACATTTGCATTCTTGGTCCGGATCCAGAGCGTAGGCCAGCCCATCCAGCGCGGCTGGGAGATGCGCATCCCGCTATCTGCAGGCATAGCCGTGGCCGAGGCAAGCGCGCAGAGCCACCACATCAAGGTCCATGAAGACATGCTGGTCGTGGCTGACGGTGGCAGCTCCGACAGGAGCATGGCAGTTGCATTCTGGGTCGCTGGACGACATGCAGGCAACGAGTTTGGGCTACCCGATCCAGCCAGAATCATGCTGTTTGCCTAATCTGGCATCGAGCTTTGTTCTAATATATGAAATTTCTATTTACAAACAAAAAAAACTTGCTTACTCGTGGAAGGCATCCGCGTCGTTGCGACCGGCCGCCCAAGGTAATATAAAGGCAAGCCGCCGCCTGTGGCCAGGCGCAACCGGTCTGACAGTAGCAGTGGGACCCCTAAACAGAAACAAGTAGCTGGTTAGCCGTAATTCAATCGAAACCATGGAAAGCAGTGCGCGCCCAGGGGGTCACCTTGAGCAAGTGTGTCAGCGATATACGAGATTAAAAAAAGCTTTACTCAGCACGGCACAAGGCTCTGCTGTCCCTACTTTTCGCTTCATCATCCACAGAACCCACGTCCCCTCCCTGAGCGCCGACCGACCCGGCTGCCAGTGCATGCGCGAAAAACCTACCTGTTGAAAATTCGAAAAGAAGCAGAGACAAGAAACAAACTTTGATCGAGCTGGCCAGCAGCGTCCTCTTTTCACTGGGAAAATTTTTCCAGACTCGGGTCCCGAGCCGAGCGGAGCAAAGCGAGCCAATTTGGAAACAGCCCGCGCTTGTTTTGCGTGCGAAGAGAGGGGCTCTCTTTTTAAGCGCGCTTGTTCCTTGCGTCGGCCTTTTCTCTTTTTCGCTCATCTCGCTTCAATTTGTTTTCTGCTCTACTTTTACCTGCGGCTGCGCTCTCTAATCCCGGCCTTCCCAACCCCCAGTCCAGCTGTGGCCAGCACGCACATCTAGCATCTGGCTCCATTACAGATGGATCTTCGAATCGGTAACAAGTACCGGCTCGGCCGCAAGATTGGCTCCGGGTCATTTGGCGACATCTTCCTGGCCGTCAACGTGGTCACCAACGAGGAGGTCGCCGTCAAGCTCGAGTCGGTCAAGGCGCGCCATCCCCAGCTTGAGTACGAGACAAAAATCTACAAGGCGCTGGCGGGCGGCGTCGGCATCCCCTTCATCCGCTATTTTGGCGTCGAGCATGACTACAATGCTATGATTATTGATCTCCTGGGCCCGTCGCTCGAGGACCTGTTCAACTTTTGCAACCGCAAGTTCAGCCTAAAGACAGTGCTGCTTCTTGGCGACCAGCTGGTAAGTCTCCGCAGCCTTATCTCCAAATAGCGCTTTACTGAGGAGAGGCGCACACCCAGCCCTACTAGCGTCTGTGTTTTGCCTGCGTGGCGGGCGAGGTGCTACTTTTCTCTCACCGCTTTGGCACCATGAAATTTTTGTGCTTGCCAGTGCAATTTCCCCCCAAACAACAGCTTGCCCGTGTCCCCACCTCTGTTGTCCTTTTGCACGCATCGCGGATGCAAAACAGCGCTCGCCGACGACAGCCATTGTTTTGTGCAGACTCTGGCGCGGTGGGAGCCCTCCCTCCTGCCAACAATCATGGCGCATATGCATACACTGCCTTTTTTCCCTCTCCGGCGGGCCCGGCTTTGCTTTGCCCGGGCCTTGGCCAGCCAGCTCGGTCCGAGCTACCGCCGCGCAATACGCGGAAACCTGCCCCTGTATGCATTTGTACATTCATTGACAATGGCCGCCCGCTAATTGCCCTGCACCCGCCCCGTGTAGCTGTCGCGCATCGAGTATATCCACGGCAAGTCGTTCATCCACCGCGACATCAAGCCCGACAACTTTCTGATGGGCATTGGCCGCCGTGCCAACCTTGTCCACGTCATCGACTTTGGCCTGGCGAAGAAGTACCGCGATCCGCGCACGCACATGCACATTCCGTACCGCGAAAATAAGAACCTCACCGGCACTGCTCGGTACGCGAGCATCAACACGCACCTGGGTGTCGAGCAGTCGCGGCGAGACGACCTCGAGAGCCTGGGCTATGTTCTAATGTACTTTTTGCGGGGCAGCCTGCCCTGGCAAGGGCTGAAGGCGGCGACAAAGAAGCAAAAGTACGACCGCATCATGGAGAAGAAGATGACCACTCCGACCGAGGAGCTCTGCCGCGGCTTCCCGAACGAGTTTGCCGTGTACCTGAACTACGCGCGCAGCCTGCGCTTTGACGACAAGCCCGACTATACCTACCTCAAGCGTCTGTTCCGCGACCTGTTTGTGCGCAGCGATTTCAAGTACGACTACGTATTTGACTGGACCACCTTCAAGGCGGTAAGTGCCATGCATATGCTATTTGGCGGCCTGTGCATGTATATACGATCAGTACTAAATGTCTCGACGCTTGAATTTTTGGCCTTGTAGGAGCGCAACACTAATGCCATCCCGCCGCAGCTGCCCATGTCGCCCGAGGAGCAGCGCCAGCGCCAGCTCCAGCAGCAACAGCAGCTGCTTCAGCAACAGCAGCAGACCCAGCTCCAGCAGCTGCCGCCTCCCCAGGCCATTCCGTCGTCGGCGTACAGGTCGCAGGCCGTTCCGGCGGCATCGCAACAGGTAAGCGCCTATGTGAACGACACTGCGTCGCCTGCTTCCCCCTTGCAGCAGCATCCTGCCCAGTCAAGCTTCAGGCGTTTTAATACCGACTCCTCTTCTCATGCACCACAGCAGTATCGCTCGATGCAGGGGATGCCTCCCGCCGCCGGCATGGACCAGATGCAGCAGCTGTCCGCAGCCTACCAGCCGCAGGACATGGGCGCACAGGCCGCGGGCACCATGCCGCCGCCGATGGGCTACACGATGCAGTCGCTGCCCAGCTCGCAGGCGCCTCCCGTCGTTCACGGCGCCCCGCACGCGATGGTGTACAATCAGCCGCAAAGCCGCAAGATGGTCCCACCCAGCGATCGGATGATCCTCCGAAGCGGCGCTCGGGCCAATACCGCGCAAATCGTCTCGAATGCCCCTCCCGCGCAGGGCGTGCTCCCGCACCAGCGCTACCGCCAGAACCAGCCAGAGGATGTTCCTGGAAGCCCGGCTGGCGTCAATCCCTACAACGACGCGCTCTAGCCGGCACGCGCATCCAGGCATGAGCTCTTTTCTTTGTTTCTGTGGGGCTCCCCCGGACAGAGTATCCCGTGGACCCTGCCATCATTCTTTTTGCTGTATTCTCCTGAACACACAGGCGATGTATTCGTTGTCTGCCGTACCAGAGCAACTCGTTTGCGTGCATGCGTACGTTTGTTGAGGGGCAACGCAGCTACGTGCATCCCCCGGTCCATTTGGCAAATTTCGCAGTTTTTGTAGCAGATAAACACTTTTCCGTCACATGTGCTATTTATTATTGGGCTCCAGTCGCAAAAGATCCACCTCTATATCCACGCTCTTCTTTCTGTGGAACTTGTACATCATGGGCACGTCGAACTTGAGCTCAGCCAGCACCTCGCAGCGAAACCCCCATGACTCGGCCTTTTTGATCAGAAACTCGCGCGTCGATGTCTTGTGCAAGGAGTACACCGCACCCGTTGCCATTGCACATGCTGCCTGCAAGAACAGCGTATCGATGCCCTTGTTCCCAGGCTTGGTGCCAAATGGTGGGTTGAGAATGGCAGTGTCAAATTTTGCTGTCATCCGAGATACCAGCGGCTGATCCAGCGCCAGCGACGCGTTGCCGGCCGAAGCATGGCACAAGTTGGCTTGAATCAGCTCCACCACCTCGCCGACCTCAAACTCGTCGATATTATCCTGGGCTATTTCGAGCGCGTCGCTGTCCACATCGACCCCGACCACACTGCTGGCACCCATCATCGCAGCAGCGACGGAGAGCATGCCGCACCCGCAGCCCAGATCAACTACTGCCCTGCCCTCAATGTCGCCGTAAGTGGTTTCGGCCGTGTACAGCACGCGCGCTGCTAGATGCGCGGTGGTTGGGTACTGCTCGAGCTGAACTTTGGGATCCTTGAACCCCGCCACCTCGCCGAGATACCCTTCAAGCTGTTTGAGCTTCATTAGCACGTCGTGTTGAAATCGCAAGGATAAATATTAGTAAAGTGCTAGGGCAGTGGCAGCATTGGTTGGAGACAGTACCGATATTTGCGAAATCGATGGCAATTATGCGATCTAGGTCAGAAGCAAATCTCGGATTTGATTCCACAGCGTTGAGCTGGCCTGATCACACACACATTTTCCTTCTTTCGCTATTTTCGGGTCAAATGAGAAGGGGTCGTACTTTTCGGCGCCGGCGGCAGCGACTCAAGCAACCACATGCCAAGGGAACGCCGTCACTGGACGAGGAATGGATTGCTCTGCGTAGCTGGTGCAAAGCGCAGGGGGTGCCCAAGAGCAAGCTTGCGTTGGCCTATTTCCCAGATACCTTTCGTGGGATGATGGCGACCAGAAACATAGCGGCCGGTGAGGAGCTGATCCAGATTCCAGAACGACTGTTGATCACTGCATCAAAGGTCAGACAGACCACGCTTGCGCGTCAAGGCCTATCGAACAGACCACAGCCAACTGTCTGGAGCCTGACCGAGCACCAGGCACTTGTTTACTGGATATACGCCCGCTGCAACGCGCACAGCCAGCCTGCGGATTCATGGAGCATGTACATAAAGTCACTTCCAAGCAGCTTTCCCTCAGTCCCGCTTTACGTGCTGGCCGGCGCTGAGCCGACGGCCGAGCTCTGCGCCAACACACCTGCCAAGCGGTGGGTTGTAGATCACCTGCCGCCTTCGGTGCGCCTAAGAGTCGCCGATCAGCTGGAACGCTTACATAGCGACTGGACTTGCACGTGCACACAGCTGGTCAAAATCGGGCTGGCGTCGCTGGCTGACTGGCGACGGTACGTATGGTCATGGCTGGTCGTAAATACGCGCTGCATCCACCTGGGGCCCCAGTCAACGGCCAGTTCAGAATCAATGCCGCCCAAGGCATCTTGCCTGGATATGCTGCTGCTGCCGATCGGCAAGCGGGACAACATTGCGCTGGCGCCGGTGCTGGATCTACTAAACCACAGCTACCAAGCTAGCGTTTCGACATACTTTGATGCCAAATGCCGCCGGTTTGTGATAAAGACGCTGCGTCCCTACCACAAGGGCGATGAAGTGTTCATCTCATACGGACCACACGACAACGGATTTATGCTTGCCGAATATGGCTTCGTTTTGCCCGACAATCCCTACTGCGTGCTTAGCCTTGACCATGCCGTTGAATCGTGGATACGGGCCATTAAATCCAAACTTGATGCGCTGCGCGCAAGGGCGCCAATAACGACTGAAAATATCGACACACTTGTTGCCCTTGTAAAGCAGCACGGGCTATGGGGCGACTTTGCATTATCCCTGGACACCACTGAGCCCCCATATCGTCTGCAAGCGACGCTATATCTGATCCTAGCAGCCATGCAAGGGTCGGGGCTAAAGGGCGCAGTATCGCGGTGGGAGTGCTGGCGTCACGGCAAAGATATCAATGGCGTGGGTGCTAAAGCCGAGGCTGCGACGCTTTGCTGGATCAAGCAGACTTGCACCGATATTGCCCTTCATGCACAGCAAATGTCGAGCACCATCCAGACTACGGAGAGCAGCTCCATCGACCCATTCTTGGTACACTGTCTGGGAATTATCTGGTCCAAAATCGATGCAATTGCGCGACACCACAGCCGGAACTAGGCGGAACGGCCTTGCCTACATGAAAATTCTGCTGCGTTTATAGTATTGAAAATAAAGAATTGGTTGACCAAGCAACGGCACGACTACCATGGCTGAGCAAACGCCCTGGCCGCCTGTGCGCGTTCGCGCGCCTCCTTCTGCTTTTGCACTTCGGCATAGCGGTCCTCGATGGTGCTTTCAATATAATCAATGGCCTCGGCATCCTGCGAGATCACCTGGGTCATGCGTGCCAGTCCGCGCTGTTTGTCGTCGAGAAGCTTCACCACCGATTCGAGTAGCGCTTCATCGGCGACCTCGTACCCATCGCCAGTGTACCCAGCGCTAGAGTGCCCCAGCAGTTCGCGGCGCCTGCGCGCAGTGGCCTGAAGCCGATATACATGATCTTGAATCTCTGCAAGCCTTTGCTTGAGCGATCCCGACCGTGTCATCTCCTTCTCCAGATGCTCCACCCGAACCCGAAACAGCTCCTCTTCAGGATGCAGAAGCTGGCCGCGAAGGCGCAGCAGCTGCACAAGTTTCATAAACTCAAGCAGGCGCTGGGAAAGCTCCGCTTGACGTCGCTTGCACTCGGCCAGCCGTACCGTGGTCTCTGAATGATGCTTCTGCAGAATACTGCCAAGCTTGTTGGATATTTCGGCGGTCCGCTCTTGGTAACTCTGCATCTGAAGCGACTGCGAATCGACCCGCTTGCGAAGATCGTCAAACCCGTTTGCCAGTACCGGCACTAGCGTGGATGGATCGGGGTTGTCGCTCACCGCCTGCTGCCACAGCACCAAATCCTGGCCGGCTGGACACTGGTACAGATGTGCCTGCCCGGACTCAACCACATTGTAAAAGTAGTGGCGAAATTGGTAGTTTGGCGATGCCGGATCCCAACACTCCTTTATCAGCAACAGCTGCTTGCTGAGCTCTTCAACCTCGCTGGGTTGCTGCTGCTGCTGCTGCACTGGTGCTTGAGCTTGAGGCTGCACTGATGCTGGCGGTTGGTTTCCAAATAGACCGCCCGCCGGGGCTGCACTGGCACTGTTTACGCCAAAAAGCGAGGCTGGTGCAGCGGGCTGCGCAGCTGCCGTGTTGCCAAACAAGCCCCCACCGCCAAGTCCCGACGCTGTCGTCGGTGCTGCGGTACCAGAGCCGCCAAATAGACCGCCTGTCGCCCCACTAGCCGGGGTCTGCGTGCTGCCAAACAAGCCCCCCGATGCAGGAGCAGCCAAAGCAGCCTGGCCAAACGCAGCTCCAGAGTTGCTTTGAAAACCGCTGGGTGCTTCGGTAATAGTTCCAGCTCGCTGTCTCTTCTCAAACGTTCCTCCAAACAGTGACCCACCAGTGGAGGTAGTCGGCTGATTCGTGCTGCCAAATAGCCCGCCCGATGTGCCGCCCTGGCCACTGCCGCCAGTAGCGCCGCCCGAGAACGAAAATGACTTGCCGAACGCGGCCATACTACAGCTATAAATGCAAAGCAATAAACAAAAAAGATTCAGCGGTGGTCATAAATTCGAATTGGGCCAAACGCGTCCTTCATCGCGGCTCGGCTCCGAAATGCGAATCGAGCCGAGCTGTGTCCTTAGATGGCTTATTGGCGTGCCACGTCGACAGCCGTGTCTTTGCTTCGTGCCTGCCCAATGCACTCTAATTGTTCTTCGTCTGTTCTTCTTCATAGTTCCGCTTTGCAAGCTGCGGTCTCTGGAAACTGAACTTGTAAGGCTAGTCAACAATCGCAATGCTACTGGTGGTTGCGCATGCTCAACCATACAGCTGACATTTTCCTAATCATCTATCTGTGAGAAGTTGGGCCTCTATAGACACGATGTCGCAGCCATACAATCCCGCGTATAGCAAGTCGCCGTCGCGCCGGGGCACACCGTCGACGAGCGAGCCCATTCCGTACTTTAACAATACAGGCGCCACCAGCGCAACAGGCGCCGACTTTTATTCGATGATTAGCCCGCCATCTGCCGGTGCCTACCAGCAGGAGTCAACGGGAACCCAACAGCGGCAACCCCCATTCCATCCGGCTGCAAATCACACTCATTATCAACAGACATCCGGTATTCAACACCTGCCGCACGGCGTTCCTCCACGCTGTGCAACTGGACCGGCCGTCGAGAGCCCATACCAGAATTATACGTATTCCGCCAGCAACCCTTACCCCGCTGCGCCTGGTCTCGATCCATACAGGAGCGCATCTGTGGTGTACGGGGGGACCTACAGCGGCTCGCAACAAGCTTATCAGCAGGTACCTGCCACCGCCGCGCCTGCATTTGGAGCGCCAAGCGACGCAGGATTTTTCGATCAGTTTTCTGGCGCGACCAATGCTACTGGTCAGCTGCCAGCGTCTGGCGGCTATGCAGTTAGCGATCAGTACGCCACGTCCGCGGCCTACAACAGCTTAGTGCACCCCGTAGATAGCGCAACTTCGGCTGTACAGAGCACGACAGTGGGCCAACCCGCCGAGGACAGCGCAGCCAACGGCGTGGTATTTGACGAAGCCAGCGGGCAGTACTATGACATGAATTCGGGCCAGTACTATGACGAGGCATCAGGGGTATGGTACTACCCCGAGCAACAGAGAAACCCCGTCGACACAGTGCCTGACACACTCACCGGTCCTATCCACGCCACAGCCCCTGCACAAAAAATTGCGTCTCCGGAGCCCGTTGCTGGACTTGATGGCGCGGCATTTTTTGATAATATCAATGCCGAAGCAACGCCGTCGACATTTCCTGACACTTCAGAGCCCCCAGCGTCATCAGCGGCCCCGACAATGTATCCAGAGCAGAGCACCGAGTCGATCTCGGCCGAATTGCAGCAGCCGTCCACTCGGCCCGAGGCCCCCGCGGATGCCCTGACTACCTCACTGCGCTCGGATGAGGTGGCTGCAACGAGGCTTTCATCGCTGCACGTTAGCCCATCTGCCATTGCCGACACAGAGCTGCTGGACACGCCGGCGCTCGCTTTGCCGGCAGATGAAGGTGTCACGCCGACTGCGAATCTTCAAGACAATTTTGCTCAAACTGGCCCTTCTACGGACCCTGTGCAGCCAGTTGGCAACGCTGGCCCTGTAGAGCCGCCAATATGTGCTGTCGATCAGTCCCACGGCGTGTTAACCGAGCACCAGCCGGCTGTAGGTGCTGTTGCTAGCCCTCCGAGCGTCTTACAAGCAACAGCGCCACATTCGGACTTTTATAGCTCTGAAGGCGCCGCTGAGATTCCGCATGCAATCACCGATGATAACGCGACGGCTTGGAGAGCACAACCCGCAGGCGCAGCGCCAGAGCCAATCCAAGCTCACGAGTTGTCTCGTAGCACAAATGCGCCAGCGCTAACGCCAGCCGACGCCATGACTGTGGTTTCTGACACGTCGCTATTCTACGGTCAGAGTCATGACACATCTCAGACACCGGTTGCCGAGGCAGCCATCGCCACTGTTGGCTACGAATCGCTTGATAGCCAACCTACCATCGACGGCCACGGTGCTGTCGAAATGCACGCTGCCAATTATGAGCTGCACAACGAAGATATGGCGACTCAGATCCAGTATTCTGGTGCCTATTCGCAGACTCAGACCTTTGTCGACGATACCAACTACTCTCTGGAGCAAGCCTATGCTGACAACCCTAGGGCTGCTGATAGCTACCTCGAATATTCTGGCATAAACCCGAGCAGTCAGGAGCACGCGGAATCAGGGTACCAGCCCGGCGAAGCCCTGATAGAGCAGGCGGTAGCCTATTCTCAAGAGCCCGGCGACAGCGCCTATGCAAATGGATACGCCGAGTACCACGAAGCGACTGCTGCTACTGTAGGCACGTCCTTGTATAGCACCACACCTATTGAAGCGAGCGCGGCGCCAGTCGTGCCGAGCGGAATGGTGCAGGACTCGCCCTTCACATACCCTGAAGGTGGCGACACAGAGCAACCATACGATGAGCGCGAAGCAAGCGTGGCCGAGCATAACGTGGTTGATCCCTTGGGACGCCTTGGTGCACGACGCCCTATTGTAGCATTCGGGTTTGGCGGCCGGCTGGTCACAATGTTCCCGCGCCAAGTGCAGCGTTTCAATGACTATGGTGGCGGCGGCGCATTGAAGATTGCGCCGGGAATGCTGGAGGTGCAGCAGCTGTCGGGCTTCATCCCGCCCGAGCACGGTGCACAGAGCTCGCCGTCAGCAGCATCAGCGCCGCTACTTACTGGCGATACGTCGCGGGCAGTACTAGCGAAGCGCCGCGATATCGCAATTGCCTGCGCTACAGCACTTCTCGGCGAACCGGCATTTGGGGGAGCATTGAGCCCAGCAGAGCGGGCGCTGTACGGCGTCGTCATTGCGGTTCTCCGTGCAGCTGACCAGCCAGAGTTTCAGAAGCGCAGCCTGGACGAGGCGATCGAAGCAATCCGCCCGCTGTTTGGTGAGCGGCAACCTTTATCTGAGGGCGAAGATGTGCCAGAGCAGCTCACGCCGATTGTGCACGGTGCTGCGACCGACCTACGGGGCATTGAAGATTTTCTGCTGAGCGGCAAGCGCGTCGAGGCTATTGAGCTTGCGCGCCAGCGGGGGATGTGGGCACACGCGCTGATTATTGCCAGCTGCACCGGGAAGGCAGAATGGCAAGCAGCCGTTGCGGCATACACTGAACATGTGCTGGGCAATGATTTTGCCACGCTGGGTGCGCAGTACCGGCTGTTTGCCGGCTTGGGTGGCGAGGCATTTACTAACCCGCAGATGCCAGCCAACAACAACTTTGTCACGGCAGCCGAGATTAGCAGCGTGGAATCGCCGCAGGCTCAACATGAGCAATCGAGAGACAGCTCAGACCGCAGCGCCGTTGGTGACTGGGCACGTAAGCTTGCACTGGCGCTAGCCAACCGCACCCCTGGCGATCAGGCAGCCATACTTGCGTTGGGTGATCGTCTGAAGGAGCGCAGCCAGGTACTAGCGGCACATATCTGCTATGTGTTGACACTGCAGAACCGCGACATCTTCCACGGGTCGGCCGATACCGGATTGCGCGCAGTCATGCTCGGCGTAGATGAGATTTCGCGTAGCAGTGCCGACAATGCGCCCTTTGCAATGACGCAAGCTAGCTGGTCGCGATTCTACCGCAAGCAGCCATCATTATTCTTGACGGAGCTGTACGAGCTAGCATACGTGCTCAAAGCTGCTGCTAGCAGCGACAGCAGCGGCAGTAGCAGTGACGCGTCCAAAAAGCCGACAGCGTTACTTTGTCTGCCGCACTTGCAAGCGTACAAGCTGCATCACGCATGGTGGCTGGTTGACTGCGGGCAACTTGTACTGGCATCACAGTACTGCGACGCGTTGTTGGGCATTCTAGCGTCGCTACCACAGGGTGCCGCAGTGCCTTTTGTTCACGCACCACTGGTGCAGGGCCTGCGCGACTTGCGCGAGCGTCTTTCGGGCGCCGGTATGACATCGACGCGAGCGGCCGAAGCTGTGGGCGACGACGCAGCGCTGGCTGGTGCCAGTCCAAAGTCTTGGCTTGCTCGCGCTGTGCCACGACCGTCGTTCACGTCCTTGATGACGGCATTCGACTCATCAATCGACAAATTCATCACTGGCGCCGACGGCAGCCGCATTCCGTTGGAGCAGAGCGCCACACCGGGTCGGCATGAAGTAGGACCGAGTCGTCACACGCCGTTAGCAGCTCCTGCTGTGCCCTACGCATCACCGCGCTCCAGCATTGACGCGCGACCCAGCGCCACGAGCACGCCGGCTGCCGCCAGCGCCGAGCCTCCTCGTATGTACACACCCACGACGTTTGGCTCTAGCGCAGACTATGCCTATGGATCCTCCCATGCGACTCCACCGCCTCTGCAACCACCGACACTGCTTCAGCCGTTGTCGCAGCCAGCCGCTCCGCAATGGGGCGATCCCGGGGCCGTGGCGAACGGTGCGCTGCAAGGCGACTTTATGATTCCAGGCATGGTCGATCTGGCCGCGGGTACAGGATATCCGGCCCCTGCTGTTGCAGACGCGCCAGCTTCCTCGCAACACTATTCCCCGGCATACCAGCCGCCCGCGCCTGGTGCTGATGACGACGAAGACATGTTTGGCTTTGAACGAAAGAAGACACCGATGCAACCTCGGCCCGGATCGGCGCGGCCCAGTGCTGATGCAGCACGCAGCACGCCAGCATCGGCTAGGCCGTCTTCAGACGGTCGGGACACGAGGGCGCGTTCCAACTCCCAGTCGGACAGCAAGGAAGCGAGCGGCGTGTTTGGCATGCTCAAGAGCATCTGGGGCGGGCGCAAAAACCAAGCAAATCTGGGCGAGGAATCGCATTTTGTCTTTGACCCTGTGCAGCAGCGCTGGGTTGACAAGAACGCACCCAGTGACCAACAAGTTACCGCACCGCCGCCACCACCACCACCACCATCGGCAATGAAGTTCCGCCCGCATAGTCCTGTAGCGGCTAGCAACGCCTACGGCTCGGCACCACCACCGCCAGGCAATGGTCAGCCGGCTCCTGATATGGCTAATGGCACCCACCTGCTGTCAAAGATGACGCCACCAGTGCCCAGCGCCGGTTCGAGCCGTGCTGCCACGCCAATGGCGGCCACGTCCGACGTAGCAGCAGCAACAGCGCCAGGCACAATGCCACGCGCCGGCGCGGCAAAGCGCCGGGGCGCACGCAGCAGATACGTAGATGTTCTAAACAAGTAAGCCGCCGTAGTGTATGTTTACAATATCAAAGTACAGGTTTTATTGGACTCAATGACTTGGCTTACTCCTGATCGCCCAGAAACCGCAGGATGGCCAGGAATAGATTGACCACGTCAAGATACAGGCTGATGCTCGCAAAGATGTAATCATCGGGCGACATGCGGTTCATGATCATGTACGTGTCGAACAGGATGTACCCGCAGAACACGACGGCCATGATAACAGCCATGGCCATGTCAAAGACGCGATTGAACGGAATGAACAGCTGCACCAGCCCGACCAGCACCACGGCGCTCAATGCAAAGAACAGAATGGGCCCCATGCGCGAGAAGTCGTAGCGCGACTGCATTGTGAACAGCGTCAGCACCACAAATAGACCAAGCGTAATAGCCAGCGCCTGCACCACAGTGCCCGTAGGGTAAAACGCCGTGACCGCGCCTAGCGTGTATGCCTCCAGCACTGTGAACAGCCCCAACAGCACCGCGTTGGTCGGATGCGAGTCGCGCTTCCACATCACACCCAGCAGTGCGCCAATCGAGCCAAACATGGCCGCGTACACGGTCCAAACGTGGCGCAGCAGGAACCCGTTGGTAGCGTCAGCATGGCGCATCACACCGCCCACAACGGCTGTGGCCAGAAGTTGCAGCGTCAGGATCGCATATACCTTACGCATGAACGCGTGGCGGATGCTGCGGTCAGACTGCCATACAGACACGCCATACTTGAGGTCGTCGGGGATGTCGTCGCCAGTCCCTTCGGTGCGTGCCTGTGGCTGGCTGGCGGCGCCGTAGCTGGGCGGCAGCTGCGTATAGTTTGCTGACATTTCCTAAGCTTATAAAAAAAGAGTGCAGAATTAAACAAAGGAGAAAGAGTTGAGGCCTAATTTTCCTGCACAAGTGCTCTTTTCTTGGCAGCCCCGCACGTGACAGCAGGAGACCAATAGGAAGCAACCTCTCCCCCAATCCCCACCGCCACGGCGTTGTGCAAGCGATTCAATAAACGCGTACATGTACGGCTATCTTGCGCAGACACACACGCATTTGTTGACAATGTCGCGAGCGACTTGGCTTGCTGTCTCCATGCTGCATGATCCGGGTGTGTTAAACTCTGGCCCGGCCCTGTTGTCTGTTCGTGGTCAGCACATGCACGCATATATTCGCAGTCAATGTTGAATGCTAAAAGCGACATGCATGCCAGAGTGCTTTGGTCCTGGACTGTCTTTTTGGATAATTGCTCGCGCGAGAATCGATTCTTGTCGCCATTCGCGATTGCCTTCGTGCAGCCCACACGCACTATACGTCTGCTGCTAACTAACGCCAAAGTGCATGTTCGCAATGCAGGATGTCCTTTAAACCGGTGTTCGAATGCGAAGGCGCTGACAATGTTCAAGCAGCCGACCTTGTTTGCCACCGCTGGCGCTCTTATTAAAAAGCCCCGGGTGCCGTCGCCATCCCAAATGCCTCGCTTCGATAGTGTCGCCTCTTTGAGAATCAGTTTTCTTTTTCTAACACGTTTGCTATCATGTCCTCGCCTGACTACCCGCACGGCATCCTGGGTCACTGGGCCGTCGTTGGGCACGGATTTAACATTGCCTCTATTTCGGCGTCGGCCGTTGTCATCGGAACTTTTATCTGGGCGTGCACAAAAGACAAGCGGGTATACGTCCGGCCTTCCTTCCGCATGACCGCCTGGATTGCCGTGTGTGACACCATATACTCGACATGCCAACTCTGCGTGTTCAACAACGACTTTATGAGCTCGCGCTCGGAGATGAACCTCCGCGTAATCCACTGGCTAATGTCGGGCTCCATTCTTTCGTTTGCCTTTCTGGCCGCATGCGTTGGCATACAGCTAGTCCTTACCGTCTTGTCCAAAAACACGGCAATTGCTCGCCGTATTCAACCGTGGTACGAAGCCACCGGGCTGCTTCTGGGGTTTCTTATCACGCACCCGTTCCTCTATCTCTACGAAAAGGTGCAGTGGGCCCCCAAATCGCAGGCGTTTCACATAATTTCCGACCACACGTACTACCGCGCCACGTCATGGCTGACAATGTGGGCGTGGCTCACGATGTGCTGCACCTTCTTGCTCGTCGTCGGCATTTTGGTTTTCTACAAGATGTTTTTTGCATTCGCCGACTATGCTAAACTGGCCGTATTCCCCGAGGGCAACGACTTGTCCGACAGTCCAACCCAGGCCCGGGAAGTGCGCGTAAGCCCTGAACGCGCTCACCAAATTCGCTCTGTCGTTTTGCGAATTCTGATCTACTCCGCAGTACCAATCTTCACTCAAATCTGGGTGATCGTAGGAAACATGTTGAACGAGTGCCCAATGTGGATTTACGTCTTGGGCAACCTGATTCCGGCGACTCAGGGCATGATCAACTTTCTCGTGTACCTGTCCAATCCAGCGTGGGATAGACACCGCCACAGGCTTCTTGACAAAGTCCGTCGGCTGCATCACAGAAGGAACAGCAACATGGCGGATGAAACTGACGACGAAACGATCTGCCAATCAATTAAAATTGAAAAATAAGCTAAAATTTACACAATATTTTCCGAATAACTGCTACTTTCAAAAATAGAACACTGCTTTGCGATTTGGAGACCTGCCGCCCAGCACTTGCAATAGTTGGAGTGCATAACCATACATAGGCAACGTTTGTGTGATGATGGAGGCTTTTCCGTCGATTCCAAAGGTTGCAGAGGTCATTAATATTGCAGATTAAAAATCTAGACATTACAAACCGGGTCAGCGTTGTCGATTATGCGGTGCTTGCTGTACAAGGGCGCTTCCCCGAATGCAGGCAATAGCGGATTTGCACTCAAGACGATTTTTCTGTTGCAATAATGATATTTTGAATAGGATTGGTTGCCAATAAGCCGCTAAATTATTTTGTGCAAAGTGCAGAATCGCAGGCATACAATAAACCGACAAACCAAACCAAGCTGGAGTAACCTAACGATTGGCTTTTGACACCAAATGCGCGTTTGAGATTATTAGTGATTGCTTTTATTAAGCTTGTTTTTTCACAATTTTCTATTATTCTGACTGCCAGAACCCAATGTCTCGCAAACCATGCATATGCATATTAGCACTCAGAACTGACAGGCAACTATGGTCACAACTCCTGGCATGGATTTGATGCACAAATTTGCAAACTAAGATTTCGATTTCTTGTAATTCAGGAAGTACAAACCATTGCTGGAGCACAGTGCACTTATGGAGCACAGGGCACTACCAAAGCATAAACATTCGAGATCACACTTTCATTACATTGTGAAGCTTACAGTGTGCATTGTGAGAACACACCAGCCACCAGAACAAGACAGAAATCCTAAGCTAAACTTACCAAAACAACATTTGTACAGTGTTTTATTACTACAAACCTATGCAATCAATCTGCATTTATTATTATTCAAAAAAGTTGCATCTCTATTGCATTTAGAGTGGACTGCATAACACTGCCCATGTATAACACTCACAGTGGTCATTTTATAAGTAGTGTCTATGCATCTATCTGTCAATTATCCAGCCTTGTATCAAACTATGCATCACCAGCTCTGCTATAGGGCCCATAACCTTTTTGCCCTAGCTGTCCTTGGTGCATAAAGAGTTGAATACGACACATGTAGCTTGCAGCATCATCACATACCTAAAAGTATCAATGATTTGTGCACCACATAGAGCATAAGGAGATTTGGCATACAATTAAAGATATGGAGAAAAGCTCCAATTGAGAAAACTTGTCATATACTTATTTATAAATTTTTATTTTTTGGCAGTACAAGAATATATATATGATGGTACAGTAATCAGGACATATTATAAGAGCTATACATTATTTGAAGCATTGTTTTTTAGAAATGGTTAACCAAGCTTAGAGCATTAGATGTATGTTGCTCTAGCCTTTTAGCCATATGCACTTAGTTTTATTTGTGCTACAATGCTTTTATAAAGCTAATTAATGCTATTCAGTAAGTGCTAAGCTTAGTTCCTCCATATATTTAAACCATTATATGCATGCAACTTCAAATTGAATGTTGTTTCAGATAGATTCAAGAATTTAAATTTGCTATGATATGACATTATACCATAAAATGACTATTAAGGAAAGCAGTAGCTGCTTTATTTAACAGAGTAGTCCATGTTTGTTGGTGACTCTAAGGTGTCCAGCATATTATAATCAACTGCTACATACCTACCTATGCCATCTGTGAAATTTTACTTAACTTTTCTAACTGACAAAAGTATAACTTACTAGAACATAGCTTCGTCTATGCTTACTAAAATTTCTACAATTCCCAAGGTACACTAACCCAGAGTTATCATTCACTACTGCTCTGTTTGACTCAAAGTTATGGTTATAGTTTGAACTTGTACATGTGGTAGGTAGCTATTAAATTAAGGTACTCCATTAACCATCCAGAATCTATATTAATTTTGGCCAATGCAAGGCAAAAATGAGCATGCTGTAGAAATGCAATGGCAAATAAAAATAATAAAAAATAACATGCATGAATACAGCAAATAAATATGTATTCATTGTGATTGTTCCTGCTGGACTGGTGGTAGGCTTGAACTAAAGTTTAACTAACTGTCAATATCTGGAGGTAGGTAAGTAGACTGATT
>JANBPA010000058.1:0-48725 GCA_027575275.1 Coemansia sp. RSA 2711
GACTTTTCAAAGCCCCAGTGCTGCGCGCACAATAAAAAGTGATTTCTTTAGCAAACCCCGGGCCACGCAGCTCGTGCTTGAATGGTCTAAAGGCACGCGTCCGTCTGCGCCCAAGCTAGGTGTGCCGGTGCAACGGCCTGACAATCCGTTGTTGCTGCAAAGCGCTGGCGTGGGCTTGAGGCATTTGCGTGATTAACGTCTGCCATTTTCCCCTTCTCTCTCTGCTCTTTTGAAACTGTAAATGGCTCCTGGCTTTACGCTTCTCAACTTGCTGGTGGGGCTCTTGCTGGCGCTGTACTGCTGGCGCGGCGCCGTGGAGCCGCCGGTAGATTTGTTGGACGGCGTGGATGTTGCTGTGTACGCGCCAGAGGCACCGAAGCCTGTGCGTGCGGCGTTTGTGGTGCTGGTGCGCAATTCGGAGCTGCCGGGAATGAAGCGCGCAATGCGGCAGATTGAGGACCGGTTCAACGCGCGGTTCAACTACCCATATGTGTTCCTGAACGATGTGCCGTTCACCGACGAGTTCATGGCCGAGACCGCGGCGATGACGCGCGCAAACGTCAGCTTTGGCACGATCCCACACGAACACTGGTCATATCCATCCTGGATCAACCAGACGCGCGCACGCGAGAGCCGCCAGCGTCTACATGCACAGGGTGTGTTCTACGCGCTGAGCGAGAGCTACCGCCACATGTGTCGCTTCAATAGCGGGTTCTTCTTCCGCCATCCGCTGGTGCAGGATCTGGACTACTACTGGCGCATCGAGCCCGACGTCGAGTATTCGTGCGACATCAACTACGACCCCTTCCTGTACATGCACCGGCAGGGCATAAAGTACGGCTACACGATTGCGCTACACGAGTATCCCGAGACCATCCCGACGCTGTGGGCCACCGTCAAAGACTTTATTGCTCAGCAGCCTGCATTTGTGCGCCATGCTGTCGGCATGCGCTGGCTATCGGCTGATGCCGGCGTCACATACAACGGCTGTCACTTTTGGTCCAACTTTGAGATCGGCGCGCTGAGTTTCTTCCGCTCACCCGAGTACTTGGCGTACTTTGACTATTTAGACCGCGCTGGCGGCTTCTTCTACGAGCGCTGGGGCGACGCGCCGGTACATTCGATTGCCGCGGCGCTGCTGCTGCAAAAGCACGAGCTGCACTGGTTTGAGGACATTGGTTACTTCCACAATCCGTGGCTCAACTGTCCGCAAGCAGCTGAGGCGCGCATGCGGTGCCACTGCGACCCGAAGAAGAGTGCAGTGCACCACTACTGGGCCTCATGCACGCGCGAGTGGGTCGACCTGCCTGATGTCAATGTGTCTGCGTCTGCTGCTGTCGACCCTGCGCATAGATCGTGATCGTAATGACACGAATCACGAGAGCGTATCCCGCCTGGGCGCTGCACAGCTAGCATCTTATCAAGAGTATGAGGGTGATTTACCTGTTCGAGGCTCTTCTTTTTTCTCCAACTGCATTTTTCTCTATTAATTTTTATAGAGCGGGGGCATCGCTCAGTAAACATCTGTAGAGCCGGCACAACCGCTACTTAACTACTCGGCCAGAGGGACAAGCAGGGGATAATGAACCCGCACAGCATGTTCCGTCGGGGGTTCACCGACCTCGACGACCTTGCCGGTGCCACCGATCTGACCCTAGATAGAAGCACATATATCAACGATCCGATCCACGGCTACATCCAGCTGAGCGAGGACATGCTGCAGATTATCGACACGCCGCAGTTCCAGCGGTTACGCAACCTGAAGCAGATGGGTACGTCGTACTTTGTGTTTCCTGGCGGCAGCCACAACCGCTTTGAGCACTGCATCGGCACCGCCTTTCTGGCCGGCGAGGTTGCGCAGGGCCTGGCACAGCGTCAGCCAGAGCTGGCCATCAGCAAACGCGATATCCGCTGCGTGACGCTGGCCGGGCTGTGCCACGATCTGGGCCACGGTCCGTTCAGCCACGTGTTTGACAACGAGTTCATTCCGCGTGCGCGGCCCGGCGCACAGTGGTCGCACGAAATGGGATCTGAGATGATGCTGCATCACCTAATCGACGAGAACGCAATTGACACCCTCGACGCTTGCGATGTCGCATTCATCAAGCAGCTGATCCGGGGTACCAGCCGGCCGGTGGGCGGCGAAAAGATGTTCCTGTTTGACATTGTGGCCAACAAGCGCAACGGCGTGGACGTGGATCGGTTTGACTACGTGCAGCGGGACTGCTACAACGTGGGTGTACGCACAAGCTACGACTTTTCGCGGCTGATGCTCAACTCACGCGTCATTGGCGATGAGATATGCTACAACCAGAAAGAGGCATTCAACCTGACCGAGATGTTCCACACGCGGTACAGCTTACACAAGCGTGTCTACAGCCATCGCGCAGCCAAGGCCATTGAATTTATGATTGTCGATGCCATGCTCATCGCCGACCCAGTGCTGCACATCTCACATGCGATCACCGATCCACGGCGATACCAGACACTGACCGACAACGTCGTCCACGACATTGAGCGCTCCACGGAGCCCGAGCTGCAGGCGGCGCGCAATTTGATTGCACGCATCCACATCCGTGACACATACAAGTTTGTCGACGAGTACATCCTGCCGCCCGACTTGGCGGCAATGGCCAGCGGCCATGTCGTGAATGCTGCCGCAGTTGTCGGCTTCCGCACGCCCAACGACGACTTTACCGAGCACGATGTGCTCATTGATATCTGCCGCATCAACTATGGCCAGGGCAGCGACAACCCGATCGACCACGTGCGGTTCTATTCAAAATACAGCGTTGACGAAAAGTACCGCATCGACCACGAGATGATCAGTTTGTGCGTGCCTGAAAAGTACGAGGAGCGCATTCTGCGCATATACACCCGCACACCCGGCAGACGCGGCCAGATCCAGCGCGCCGCCCGCCGCCTCATCGATAAGCTCAATCGCAGCGTGCCCAGCTCGCCGGGCAGCTCGCCGCCGAGCATTACGCCTAACCGCGGCCTGACCATCCCCGATGGCCCGACTCTGGCCGACAGCAAGCGCCGCCGTCTGCGCTTCTGAGCAGTGCGAATGGTGTTTATAAGTGGAATAAATGTGCTGTAAACAAACTGGGCTCTGGGTGGGCTCCTACTCGGTCTTCTTTGCCTCTGCATCGCCAGCGGCTGCAGCGCTGTCCGAGTCGGCTGTTGGTGCTGGCTTTTTGGCATCCTTGGCTACCTCCCACGCGTACAGCGGAACAAAGCTTTCAAAGAACCCCACGTCCTCGAACAGGTTCGGGAAGATCCAGAGCCCCTTTGGATACGCCAGAACCGTGATGATATAAACAATCAGGCGCACAATGGCCGTGGCAAACAGCAGCCCTAGCAGCCCCAGTGCCAGCATCGACAAGTACCAGGTACCGTTTCGAAGCACCGACGGCCACAGCGGGAACATCACGCCCGCCAGAACAACCGCCACCACGCCAATGCCACCCAGAATCACCATGAGCTGTGAGCCCTCGTAGAGCCACGCATAGTATGTATCCTCGTCGAAATTCTGCATAGGGTTTATGCGCAACTGCCGCCCTGTCTGCGCGTCCTTGTCGCAGCGCACAATGAGCTGGTAGTCCAGCAGGTCCTGCATCCACTCAATTGCGTCCTCGCGCGTCGCGCACTTTGCCGGCTTGTCGCCCTCTTCGGACTTTGTCAACGCATTCAGCGCGCTCTTTCCCTTAAAGTACTGCACCCGCCGCCCGTTCAGCACGCCCTCGCGCGCCCGCAGCCCTGATTTGGTCGGATTGTACAGGTAGGCCGCGAACCCCACCAGCTCCTTGGACGGGCTCCCGATTTCGCTTGCGTCGCCCATCACTTGCAGTTAAATGCTCGCTGTGCGCCGGGAATTCGTAGAGCCAGGTTATATGGATAGTAATGCCGCGACGATTCAAAAGCCAAGCAGCATGGAAAAGAAATAGGCCTGCCTGTCCTCCTCTTTCTCCCTGGCTGGGGTCTGCTGCTGGTTCGGCAGGCAGAGTATAGCACAGATCGAGCCGGCTTGCCAGCCAATCGGGCGCGCCCAGCGCTGATGCTGCACGAGCTACTGTGTTTTTGCTTTCGTACAGCGGCCTCTTAATCAGGCTGTGCCAAAACACTTCTGGGAGGCCACTGTCGGGCAGGTGGATCCCCACCTCCCAGTATGCCCTGGCCAGGTCCCAGAGGTGGTGGGGGACTACCACCATCCAGAAGGGCTACCCACTGAATGAGGGCGGTCTACCGACAAGCACCCCCTGAGGATGCCTATAAACGGGGGCCTCGGGAAGTGCATCACCAGTCGGGAATACCGGGGCACCACTGGAGGGAGAACCTCCGAGGCGAGGGCTTCACATCTAGAGAGAGGATATATGAACACGCACTTTCCAGTCGCCATAGGGCCTTTTTTTGCAAACCACCTAGGCGCGCCAAAGTAGGTATTGGGGTGCATCTGGGGACGCTGTTGTATCAGGGTCTGCTGCAAAACGTTCGTCAGGCATCCCCTCCACGCCTGCCGGGCTGGTTCGCGCGCCCTTCCCTACGCTCACGCTTGCAGGGATGGGCTTACTAGCAATGCGATGACAGAAAGATGACAAAACGTTGGCGGTGCAGCATTCTCGGCCCTTGCTGCTCTGTACGTAGCCAAGCAAGCGGCCCGCGGTTGTAAACATCCCCGCAGTGGCGATTGGGCCATTGCTGCGGCAGTAGCAGCACCTCCCTTATCGCTGGACGCATCTCAGGGACCACGGCCGGTTCGCACGCTTCAGCATTCAGGGACCATGCCTGTTTTTGTGTTGGATGTCTGCCAAACTCCAGGGCAGATACGTCAGCGTAAACGTCGGCTGGGTTGGAAAAAGCAGTTATTGGGGAGATGCAGTAGGCACGGCGCTGGGCAGGGCGCAATGTGCTTCAGCGAGGACAGCCAGTTCCATGACATATAGACTGGCCGGCCCGGGGAGAGACTGCTCGATTGTCTGCTCTGTAGCGCGTTGTGTATTCCAGGTCTATTTCTTTTTCATCTCTTTTGTTTCATTTGTGCTTGTGTGCGTGTGTGTATTGATTCCGTGCAAACCGCGTTTCTGTATTTTTCACACATATACCCAATGCCACCATCCTGTTACGAGCATTAACGCCCCTGTTTTTGATATATAATTTTATACACCTTTTTGCCTTGGTAACGCACCGTTTCACGCCTATTTTGTCGTCCTCAGACCGGAACCGGCATGTGGACAACTAATGACATTTGTGCTATTAATCTTTAAGTCCCAGATACTACACATCCCTATTAAAACACGCCTCTACTCAATCGCATACACACACGCGCGCACGCTGAACCTTGCCATAGCTAACCCGTTAATCTCACACACGTGATGAATCCGCCCGGCAAGCAGATGGACATTGAAACGGTCCGCAGCATCCTCACCAACCTCGATCAGGAAGCATACCACCAGGCAGCACGACTAAAGCAGGTTAACGATGACGTCTGGCCGCCGCACCTTGAGGACGCGTTTATCGAGGCCGTGTACGTGTTTGCGACGGTTGGGCAGAAGAAGTACCAGATGGAAGAGACGTACGCAGGCGGTACCAACGTCGAGCTGATTGGGCGCAACGATATTATTTCACGGTACATATTTATGAAGACCAGGCAGTTTCGAGCACGCAAGCAGGTATCGTCACACATCCAGGTGTGGGCGCATTGCAAAAAACCGCCCAGCAGCCGCGATATGGCGCCGGCAGAGTTTGACCAGTTCAAGGACATGTTCCGGCGGCACTACAGCCGCGTGGCATCCGACAATAGCCAGTGTCGGCGGCGCATCCGCCGGGTGGCATCGGCCAGCGCAGTTACACTAGTCAAGAGGGCGCTTTCGCGCAACGCGCTGGGCATCCACAGCGACCCACCAATGGCCGACCGTAAGCGCGACGCGCCGTGGAAGTCCCAGAGCCCGGCAAAGCGCTGTCGCCGTGTCGTTTCGGAGCTGCCACCACAGGGGCTTCGGTCGACCAGCGACTATGGTGATAACGATAACGCATCGGATCTACTGCCACTGGATCTGCCGCCGCTGGATCCGGCGACTCCCACACATCCGCTGTTTTCCTGTGCACTCGACACGTGTGCGACAGGAACACCGCTTGCACCGCATCTGTTGGCACCAATGCCGTTGGCGCTAGCGCAGCATACGCCCTTTTCAGCATATCCGGACGCAATTGCCCCGCCATTCGACACCGCGACTGTCGACTCGGGCCACGCCATTTACGAGCTGGGAGTTGCCACGCCCACTGATGCATCTGTCGCCGCCTTCACCGCGGCAACATTTGCCGCAATGGCCGGACTTGAAGGCACATGCGTCACGCCCGTGTTGGGTGCGTCCGACTATGCCACGGATGTTGCTACACTGTTCCCACAGCAGCTCAAGAGCGCGTGCGCGACCACTGACGCCATCTCGGCATTTGCGTCTGCTGTAAACGCTATCGGCTCCGAGTGCCTACCGCAGCAGCTCCTTCCCGAAAATATAGCGGCACCGACCAACAACCTGAGTATGCCGCAGCCTGCCCTACATCCGTGGAGCCAGCCAGCGTTGAGTCTTGGAGCTGGCAGCGCCCGCCCGGCTGATCTATATACCGGGATGAATGCCGATCTGAACGCCACGCTGGGCGCTGACGCCGATGCATCATCAGTAGACTTGGAGCCCGTATGCAAGCCCCGAAAACCGCGTGCCGCCGATTGCCCGCTCGACATGAGTAGTCCCAAAGACACCCTGGACACCGCGTGCGAGTCGGACGCGCGGCCGTACACTGACGACACAGCGACTGCTCCTGGCACCTTTGCCGACTGGATACATCTGCTCAAGAACACCAGCAACACGGCGCTGAAGCGCGAGATCGAGCTGCCCAGCGACTGCGACGGGGCTAGCCTTGACTGGCACTTGGTTCTCTCGCAGTACCTGGAAAGCACCAGCTAGCCGACGCCATGCGCGTGCACGGACAGCACGTGATGCGTGCGTGCTGCAAGGCCGAGGAATGCCTCCATCCCCTCCTGGGCGGGGGAAACGTCTTTTTTTGCTTCTCTTTCCTGCTACGTTCGTTTAATTTATGACTTTTTATTTACGTTTAGCGCATTGTTTCCGGCGATAATACTCTTTCTCTGCTGGTCACTCTTTCCGGCCGCTACACAATTAGGACACCTTGGTTCTTGCTGCTCATCCCGAGGCAGCACGCCGCTCAAGGCATTCGCCGCGCGCTACACTTGTGGGAATTGTAGCGTAGGCTACAGTAGCAACTGCTAGGTTGGGTATGACGGAGTCGCTAGACCAGCTCCTGCGGTCGTTGCAGGCGACACAGGCTTTGGGGCTGGAAAAGAGAGTTGCAGTTCTGGATAGACTACGCGAGAGTCTGGTGCAGCGGGTAGGCGGCTCGGTAAGTTTGTTGCAGCGATTTCCTTGTTGTTTGTTCAGATTGGCTTTTCCTGAGGGCTGGACCAATTTTGTTCTGTTTGTGCCGATCACGCTAATGAACAACGCTGTGCTCAGTAGGCTAAGGTGCTGGACTCTATTATAACCGTGCTAGCGCCAGTCCTGGGATCATCGCAGGTCATTGCCTGCCAGGCGGCTCTCGCCTGCATCGAGCCGCTCACCGAATACGTTGCGCATGAGGCTAACGTGCCTACAGTGAAGGCATTGCTCCACTTTATCCTTCCGCAGCTCCTAGACCGGCTTGGCGATGGTCGGATGGCCGTACGCGAGCTGGCCCTTAGCACTCTTGTTGCTATGTGGTCTGAGCTGCTTGCGATGCAGAGCCGAAAACCACCGCCCGAACCTGCCGAATCTCCCGAAAAGCGCCGCGAAAGTTCACTGCCCCACCTGACCACCCCATTCAGATCGCGCATTGCAAGGCCGCAAGCACCAGCATCACCGGGGTCGCTGCAGTGGAGTGCCGTGGCGACATTTGAACGCGAGGTGCAGACGCAGGGTTTCGGCCACAAGACGTGGCGCGTGCGGGAGATGGTGCTGGAATGGTTGGTCGCCTGCGTCGAGCAATTTCCCGGCTTTCCTCCGGCTCGTTATATTCCCAGCGTCTTTGTACTGCTTGACGACAACCAGGATGCGGTACGGTTTGGAAGCAAGCGTGCGCTTAATACCATATACCATACGCGCCCAGAGCTGCAAGAGCCAATTGTTACCCGCGCGCAGTCGCTAACACCGCACCGGCCATCGTTGCTGTCGGCTATAACCGCTCCAAAAGGCGAGCTTGCCACTATGCCCGCGTCGCCCTATGGCATGCGCAGCAGTTCGCGCATGGGCTCGAGCCAGATTGCTCGCCCGCGATCGCGTGTCGGGGCTTCGCGGCCTGATTCGCGCATTGGTGGCTTTCATGCAGCGCCGCCGGGCTCACATCCGTCAGTTCCGCCGTTGCCAGGTGGCAGCGAACTTCGTCCAGGCCTCCGGAGCATGTCGCAACAGGGCTTCCGTTCTGGATCTCGTATTGGATTTGCCAGTCCAATGTACTCGAGTCGAAACGGGCACCACCAGCTACCCTCGCTTTCGCCATCGCACTCGCACTCAAATTCATCCTCGCACCTGTCGGGGCAGCATACCGGGTATGGCGGGCCTTCAGTATCGCCACATGCGGCGGCACCAGCGTCTATGTTGCCTCGGCCGGGATCATCGCTCAATGGGCGCCGTCCGCTGCCCGCTTCCGGCCCGCAGCGACAGCTTATGCGGCAGCCATCGCAGGTGCGCATTGCGCTGCCCTTTATTCCCAGCCAGGATGTTCCAGTCGACGTCAAACCATTCAACGTGCCCAGCAAGCAGAGTTTGGCGGCTGAGTTTACTCGCACAATCGGATTTTTTGCCGGGCGCGAAACTGAGGACAACTGGGTGCAGCGCGAGCGGGCCATTGGGCTCTATCGCGGCATTGTGTGGGGGAATGCGGCCACCGAGCTTCGCGACGCGCTTGTCAGCCAGCTCAAAGAGCACATACACTCGATTTTGCACGCTGTGAGCAGTCTGCGGACGTCGCTTTCGGGATTCGCGATGGGGTTGTGTGATGACATTGCCGCGCGGCTGGGACCACATGGTGGTGGCCTGTTCGACCCTATTGTGGATGCGCTCTTTAAACAGTGTGCACAAACAAAAAAGATTGGTGCGCAGCGGGCCTCAAAGTCGCTGACTGCTGCATACCAGGCCTTTCCGCTGCGCACCAAGGGACTGGAGCAGCTGCGCTTGCGGATTTCCGAAAAAAGCGCGGTTTTGCGCCTGGCCGTGGTCACCGCATGCACAGGCATTGTGCGTAGCCACGGTGCCCATATTGACCCCAGCGACCGTCGCAATGCTGATCTCTTTGCCCCACTGATTGAAATTGCTAAAACCGGGCTCACTGATGCGCAGCCGTCGGTGCGCGAGCCGGCGCGCGAGCTGTTCTGGGAGTTGCATTCGCTGTTTGAGGCCCATACAAACAGGGTCCTTTCCGAGTTGCCCGACCACGTCGCAGTTTCACTCAATCGCGACCGAGCAAAATACGCGCGTGCTGTGTCAAGCGACGACCACCACCGATCTCCCAATAATAGGCCGCCCTCGGTTCCGCCGTTGGCACACACCCCGTCCGGCGCGCGTGGGCGGGCGCCTGGCAGCCGCGCAAGCTTTGAGAGCACGCGTGAGTCGCTGACGCCAGGCATTATAAGCGCTGTGGCTGGTCATAATCCACAACATTCTCCATTGACTGGCCAGGTCAGCCTGGCTAGCGGCCACAGCGCGGGGCTTTTGTCTACTGCCCAGGAAAGTGTTAATCCACCTGCCCGCAATCCCGCCTGCAGCCTGGAAGCTGCCGATGAGGCAGAAGAGGCTAACGATGACGTCGATTCCGTGATGTTTGTCGAGTCAAGCCCGGCTAACAAACCGCACATGCGTATTAAGGAGCTTAGAACACCGGCCCGCGAGCGAATGTCGCTAGGCCTGATTGACTTTAGCAAGATGGAGATCGGCCCATCACTGCTGGACATCGGATCAGCGCCCGAGCGTGTCGTGGAAGCCGCCGCGCTGGAGGTTACGGAGCCTGAGTCGTGTTTAGAGTCCGAGCTTCATGACACGACTACGGCGACTCCCTGCGAGAGCCAGGTGACGGCAGTTATGCCCGATTCGATAGAGCACAGCCTGATTCTAGCCGCCAGTGACCAACCAACAGCGTGTATCGACACTAGCGAGAGCAAGTCACCAGCAAAGATTGCGTCGAGCCAGGTGCTTACTCCTGACAAAACACCGCGAATGTCGCCTTCGCTGCACACATCAACCGGGAGTTCGAGCGTCGCATCCACGGCCGCCTTTCCAGCACAGTTTGTTACTCCGCGCACACAGTCTGCACGATATTGGAATGGCCCTCTGGAAGCAGCGCCGCCGTCGTTGCAGCGCCAAACAACAGCCGAATCGCCAATGGCAGCTGACACGCCACAGCGGCTCAACAAAGTTGAGCTGTGCCTGCGACGGCTGACCGACAACTCTGGGGTTAACGAAGCGCTGTTCCGCTGCCTTGCGCGCTTTGCCAAAGAAGAATCCAGCACCGTATGGATGGGTGAGGCTCAAGGCGGCCGTGCGTACTTGGATCGGATCCTCGGCGCATGTCTGGGATGGCTGCAGAATCCGGCCGAGGGCCGCGATGCCGTGTTTACCAAAGACAGTTGCTTTGACGTGCTGCGGGTGCTGGTCCGCCGCAAGTCTCAGTATTTTACGCTGGATGCGGCACGGCGGCTGCTTCTTGAAGTCTTGCGTAACCGGTTCTTTGAGTCGACCATTCTGAGTGGATCCGCCGAAGACGTGTTCTATGACATGGCTGCACACTTGGATGCCGACCTGTGCTTCGAGCTTGCCCAGGACTTTTTTGAACGCGCGCCGCTGCCGTCCATGCTGAGCTTGACTGCGCAAAAGCCCGGCTACGCGACACACTTGGAGCCAAACCGGCCAACTACATCTGAGATGGATCCGATGGGCGTGTTCAAGATGGATAATGCACTGGCCGGCGTGCTTGAGTTTGTTGCCGAGGCGGTACGGCGTCTGGTATCGCCAGATGTTGTTGGCGTGCAGGAGCTGGACAGGTTTCTGCCATACGCGGCAGCATGCTTTGTTCATCCTCGCAGCCAGGTGCGCAAAGCAGCACTGGATCCGTTCATTGCAGTGCACGCGAAGCTGGGTGCCAGCGATGCTGAATTTGAAGAGCTGCTGTTGCGCGCGAGCTCTGAGCAGCTCGCGGCATCAGCAAATCTGCTAGCAAAATATGTCGCTCAGCTCCACCGACCCGAGCTGCGCAAGCTGGTGTGGACGTTTTACCAGTCGCAGGACTTGGCGGCATAGCCTAGCCACTGGCACTGACTGCAATAAAGTGCTTAAAATTGTGTGTGGTGTGGTCCGGTTGATTCCTGGGGAGGGGGAGAGCGCGTTTTTCTTTCTTTGTTCTGCTGACGGCTAGATCCGCTATTTGCCGTGCTTTTTATTATTCCATTTTATTCGTGTTAAAATTTGCTATGGACGACATTGAAGACGGCGCGCAGCGGGCAGCCGTGGAGAGCCTGGCGGCACAGTTCACCGTGAATGAAATAGATTCAGACGGCGAGGTGTCGCTGGAGCCTGAGCTGTCAGTACAGGAAGCAATGGTTCGGCAAATAGGGCAGCTGTGGGAGCAGCACACTAATTTTCACGGCCTGTCCGACGCCGAAACGGCCTCGGAAGCCAGCGACACCGCTGAACTTGAATCGCCGAAAGCAGACGACGAGCCCGAAAAGGATGCCTATATGGTTCGGCTAGCGGTGCACGAGCAGCTCCGGATGGCCCAGTCGGAGATCCAGGTTTCACTGGATATGGTGCGGCTTCTGCTGGCGGCGAAGAAGCAGGCAGCGCGAAAAGCAGCAACAGAGTTGTCGGACCAGACGGTGCTGTCACGGCACGACCAGCGCGAAGAGGAACCGCAAAAGGAGCTGGGATTTGCAGCTCGCGTGGGCGACGTTGAGGTGACAGTGGGCGGAATGGCGTTTCCGGTGAACATGCTGAACACAGTGCGGGTGGACGCAGCCCACGCAGTGAGCCAGGCACAGCAACAGCAGCGGCGAGAGGACGAGCTAAAGTTTGTGCTGGGTGCAAAGCACAAGCAACTGTCCGAGGCCGCAGACACGCTAGAACGCAGCGCGCAGCGCCTGAAGCAGATGTCACACGGCGAGGCGCGGTTTTGGCGGACCGCGTTTGAGCTGCGCCGGCGTAACTGGGTGATTATGCATCAGCGCCAAGTGCCGGGAATGCAGCGGACCGTCGGCGACCGGTATTTTGTGCGGTTCGGGTATGCGGACGCGGGGTCCTCGTATGCAGCCGATGCCGTGGCCGAGCTGCTTCGTGCGGATGGTAGCGATGACGATGCGCGCAGCGGAGGCGAGGGCACAATGGATGTGGACGACGAATCACAGCCGACACCGGTATTTGTGCCCAAAAACGACGGCCGCGCCATTGTTGCTAGCCTGGCTGTGGCAGCGCAGGGCCAACAGAGCAGTATGCTGGGCACCAGCATCAGCTATGTACCACCGGTAGAGGCACAGTCCGCATATGACCGGCTGCACCAGCGGCTGTTGCGGGCGCGCTGTGGGCTGTTTGACCGCGAGCTGTTCCATCGGCTCTGCCGAGAAGCACGGGTGCTGGAGCTCGGCTCGATGCACACAATCGAGCCACGCACTGATGTGCTGATGGTGACGCTAAGCCGCGACAACGTGGGCGTGCGCTTCGAATGGTCGCTGCAGGAGCCGGATCAAGTGCCGGTGCAGGAGTCGGCAAGCCAGTTTGTGCAGTGGCAGGGCGAATTCTATGCGGGAATGGCACGGGTGCTGGCGGCGATGAGCCAGCGGCGTGCGCACTGTGTTGCGAAGACATTCCAGCTGGGCGACGGACTGACCAGTCGGGCCGCGCTAGCCCCCGCGGCGGCTACGGGCGGGCCGCTGCGGGGCCGGATTGCGCCTGAGGCATTTACGAGCGTGGCAGACGAGGCCGTGGGCGGGGAGGCAGCGGCCGCGGTGGCACGCGCAGATCTGCTAGCACTGTCACCGGTGCTACAGGGCGTACAGTTTGCAAAGTGGCAGCATATCATATCGGCCAGTGTGCAGCGAGCGTGCGCAGCGTGGCGACGGTTGGTGGATGAGCCGATCGAAGTAATCAGCCATCTGGCGCTCACGCACCAGGTGCCCACGCTGGACCCCGAGGAGCGGCCGACGGGGGCACCGGCAGACAGTCTGGCATACATGGTGCGCATGCGGTTCCAGGGCGGCACTGTGATGGCGTTCTGGCTGGACTCAACCGGCCGCCTGTACTTTGTCAAGGGCTACTATCCACCAATGGTCGGGGTTCTGCGCCATCGCGGCAGCGAGGCAGCGGCGGCGACGGCAGTGGTGGGCTTGCGCCAGGACCAGAGCCTGATCCGCCGGGTGTTCCGGGTGGTGCCGCTAAGCGGCCTGGGCGAGTTCCGCGATCAGCTGCGCCGCGAGCTGCAGGCTCTGGTGCTGCTGCGGGTAGCTGCTGCGCTGACCCGCTGCGACCGTCGCTTGGAGCAGCCTGGGTGGCGCATGGGGCAGTGGCATGTGCATCAGTCGCAGATGTGCGTAGTCGGGGAGCTGTGGCAGGGCGTGCGCCAGCGCCAGGTGGTCGGGGTGGCCAAATGGGACGGCGACCACACCTCTGCCGGTGGCAGCCACTTGGACGAGCCAGCGACTTTGGCGGGGATTGGCAAAGACGAGGAGTGGAACTTGACATTGTACTTTGGGTCCAAACATCCAACGGCCTTTGACATACCCAGCAGCATGGCCGGCCCGTGGGTCGCATGTTACCCGCCGCCCGCGGGCAGCACCAGCACGGTGGCTCTGCAGACACCGTTTGAGGAGAATCTGCTACAGACACTTGTCTCGGCGTTTTAGATAGGAGTGGATTTAATAAAGGCATGTCGAGAAAGCCCGGAACACGATGGAATAATAAAATGTAGGCGACAGGGAGACAGGGAGCGGCCGTCGGTGCCGGTTGCGGCGAGGCGATAAAGAAGGCGTTCAGGCAGTCGCCTGCTTGACCATATCGCGAGCCCAGCGCGAGAGGGTGCGAATAGAAGAGCCACGTGCACCACTGCGGCCTTCACGGATCAGGGCTTGTATCCACTCGGCGCGCAGGTACTCGCGGACATCGCCATTCGGGAATGCGTCGGCCAGATCACCGAGCAGCCCAATCATGGCCTTGGTGACGTCCTCGGACCGCGTCTGGTCGTTGTAGACAAAGCTCATAAAGCCCATGATGCTCTGGACCTGGGGGGACAGCAACTGGGCTTTGCCGTCGGACTTGAGGCCCTGGATGATGCCGACAAAGGCCTCAAAGATGCCGACGCGCAGCTGGTTGTTGTAGTCGATGGTGTCATAGTCGAGGGCCTGGGTGCCAGCGCTGAGGTTGCACGCTGACATCAGCACGCGGAAGGTGACGTCCAAGTACGACTCAAAGCGGCCGCCGATGGCCAGCGCAATGTCACCAAAGCACGAAAGGATGCTGGGCTTGACGTCGCGGTGCAGAACGTTGGACTCGAGGTTCTGCAGCAAGATGGTCATAAACTGGTCGCAGTATTGCACAGCGTCTTGGCCCAGGCTGCGGCAGATGTCGCCAATCAAACCGACCGAAATCGAGCACAGCTGGTACTCTTCGTGGTTCTGCAGGGCATTGTACATGAAAGGCGAAAACGATTCGAGGTAGCGCGTAAAGCCGCTCTCGAGCGCCGTGATCAGCGCACCGACCAGCAAGAACGCGTCCTCAGCAGCGGCGGCTTGCTTACCGCTGGCGTTGAGCAGCTGCAGCACGCTGGTCATCATGCGGTCGGAGATCTCCGAGATCTGCCGGCCCAGCGTGCGCGCAACGTTGGTAAGCACGTTCAGCAGGTTGGATTGCAGCTCGGCCAGCGCCAGACGGTCGTCGACGCCAACAGCCTGCGCCAGCCCGGCGATAGTTGCGTCCAGGCGGTCCAGCGTAGCCACACCCAGCTTGGCAATGACGGCGTGTGTATCGCGGGCGCCGGTGCTAGCCAGCGTAGCCATGGCCTCGTACGCCGATGTGCGCGAGTTGTTTTCGTTGACGTTGGCCTCAGTGATGCGCATAAGCGTGGTGATGATGCCCTCAAAGTATTGCGACAGCGCGTACGTCTCAGCGTCGAGGCCGCCCAACTGCTCGGTCAGGTTCATGATGGCCCAGCAGCAGTTGGCCACAATGCGCGGGCTGTCCTCCAGGCCCGCCACCAACGCGCTGATCATGCTGTGCAGGTGCACGTCTAGCTGGATGCACTCGATCGGCAGATCGCACACGCGACCCAGTGTCCACGCCGCCGAGTCTTTGACCTGCACGACCTGGTCCTTGACCATCTCGATCAGCACTGGCAGCGCCTGCGACACCAGCGGTGTCAAGACATTCGGGTCCGGCCCGTCCAGGATCGAGCCGAATGCCATCACCGCCGCCTCGCGGTAGTGCCAGTCGGGATTGCGGATATGCTGTTCCACAAACGGAATCACCGGCGCGACAATGTCGTTGCCAATGGTTTGCGCCAGTAGCGACAAGCACGTGGCTGCGGCCATGGATACGTTCCACTCGTCCTCGTCGGCATCGGCGTCCTGCTTGGTCAGCAGGAACAGCAGCGTCGGCAGCACCTGCGATAGCGCTGTCTTGGCAAACTGGTAGTTCTCGCGTTCGGGCGGCTGGCCAGGGTCGCGCGCGTCCTCCTCGATTTGCAGCTCAATCTCCTCGTCGCAAACCGTCGACCAGAACTCGATCGCCTGCAGCGCAATCTTTTCGTCTTCGTGCTTCATACCAATAACGGTCAGGCCGTACAGCGCCTTTTCCATATAGAACCGCATCTTGTCGTAGTACAACTGCATAATGCGCACCAGGCACTCAAACGCGGCTGCTTGCACGCTGTCATCCGGGCTCTGAGTCGCCTCGCACACCGTCTGCATAATCACGTTGCGCTCGCCCTCGTTGTCAAAGTTCTGACGCACAAACTCTAGCGAGTTGAGCAGCGCCGTAATAGCTGCGTACCGCACTTCCTGGCTCGGCTCCTCCGAGTTAGCGCCCTGCACCACTGCCGTCAGAATCGTATTGCTCTGGGCCGCCAGGATGTCGGGGCTGATGCTTTCGCAGATGAACCCGATGGTCTGCAGGCTGGCAATCTTGAGCCCGGTGTTGCTAGAGGTCACGTTCTGCAGTAGCGTCGCAATCACGTCCTGCCACTGTCCCTGCGGCAGCTCGGTCGCCGTAATGGCTGCGATCGCCTGCGCTGCGGCCGTGGTGGCCTGCCGGTTCTCTGAGCTGAGTGTCACCAGCACGCCCTGCTTGACTTGTCCGCGCACGCCCTCATCGGCCTGGAGCCATCTCTGCGAGTGCTGCTCCTGACGTGTTTCATCCTATACTCGATAAGGTGGCCGAAATTTCGGGTGGCTCTCGGTTAGTTGCCGTATTAGGCACTGGCGCCCGAAAAAGTGGGCCTTCCCTCTCTCTACCCAGCTAGAGATCATGAAGACAAAGGGGAGGAGAAGAAAAATTGAGCGAGCTGGGGGAGCCTGTCCCGCCTTCCGGCTCTAGCCCTCGTTGCTGGCGACTGCAGTTTTGCAGGCGGCAGAAGAATGGCCTGGCAGACAAATAAATGCCAAACAATGCAAAAGCAGCAACGAGCCTAGCGGCTATACACAGACAGGCTGCGTGGAAACACTGCAGACGCTTGCTTCATACCTTTGCTGTCAGCGCATTCTTGAGCGCAATGCCGGCTGCCGAGCGCACCGGCGGCTGCGCACTTTCGTTTGCCAGCTCTTGCGTGAGCGAAAGCACATATTGCGACTATAAATATAACCGGCAGGTTTGGCAGCTGCGGCCAAGATTAGTGGTTTGTAGGGTTGAAAAAAAAGCTCATTCCACAAATGCAGTTACCGAAATGCAAGTGCATTTCGGAGGAGTCGTGCGCCAACAAGACTTTGGCAGCACACAAAGCAGTTGGGTACGTACAAAGTTCTCGTTCTCGGCGCTCTCAAGGGCCCGGGTCGCCTGCTCGCGAATGTTGGCATCCGGCGATAGAGTGCCGCCGAGGATCTCAGCAAAGCTCATTTTCCTGCTGCTCGGGAATAGGTCGGTAGATTTGTGAAGGTGTTTTTCGCTCCGCTCGCAAATGTGAATAATGCGTCACCAGAAGCAAATGAAATAATAAAGGGAGTGAACAGAACAAAAAGACAAAGGGAGGTCTGAAAAAGAACAGTCGCTGGGACACTGGCAAGCATGAGGAAGCTGGCTCAGCATTGAGCGTTTCCAAACAGCCAAGCAAAGAGCAAACGGCTCGTTTGTTTACTACTGAAAAATTTGCTGTCCTTCCCGCCTTGGTCTCTGGCTGCGGTTCGATTCGCAAGGCTGATCGCTGTCGCACGTGACTACCTCCACGTCTGGGTCGGCGACGTCAGCTCCTGGTACGCGTCCTCGACGCAGCGCTTGACCTCGCTGTACGAAACAACCAGGCACGACTTTTCGTCGCGCGACATCAGCATCACCTTTTCGGGCGAGCCGGAATCGAGCTTGTTGAGGTTGCCTACGACGTGTGCCATGCTTGCCACCGGTCGCCCATCGTCGTCAACCGCGTGGAACACGTAGTCGCGAAACAGCTTGATCAGATACCGGTCGCCGGTCTCGGACCACTCAGAATCCACAGTGCCGTCGTCACGCTCGGTGACAAAGTTCATCTTGCACAGCAGCCGCACCAGCCGCCCATTGCCCATCTCCAGTCGCAGGTTGTCCAGCAGCAGGTCGGTCTCGCGCCGCACCGCGTCCAGCTCGGCCAGCACCCGCGGGCCAGCCAGTCGCAGAATGTCTTCAATCGTGACCACCGGCGTTACATGGTGGTTGAGGTAGCCAAACAGCTCCTTGAACTCTGGCGAGTATCCCCTGCCTGGCACTACCATCGGCGCCTGGCCCTGCACTGCTATCACGTTATCAGGGCTCCGGTTCAGCAGCACACGCAATATCTGCCCAATCGACCGCAAGTCGTTCTGTTGCGCGACTTCAATGCTGTGGGCTGCATGGAGGCTCAGAACATCAGCCAGGCCGCCGCAGCTGATGTATACTCGGTTTGTCGGCGATAGTAGAACTGTCGATGCATCCAGCACCTGTACAGCAAGCCCGGCAACGTGGATTGAGCTCAGCGCCGACGCCAGTTGCAGCACAACGCTCCAAAGGAAGGCTTCGGACATGGGAACCTGGCCCTCAGCTATCCGGCTGGCTAGATTCGTAGCCAGCGGCTTGTAGTCATGTACAATGACCAGCGAGTTGTCGCCAAACGCGTGCGTCAGGAACGCCTCGTGCGTGTGCGCAACATTGGGAGTTTGAACCTGCCGCCATTTGTCGATTGCTCCCAGTTCGGGCTTCTGGCCCGGCTGCAGACCGGCAATGCGATCCAGTGTGTAGTGGCGGCCGTCTGAAATCGACTGCGCCTTGATCGACTGTTGCTTGACGGCGCCTGAAGTGTATATGTCGACCGTTTCGAGCGGGCTAAGCGAATAGTAGTTGTGGACCTGGAACGGCAGCTCCGAGTCATCGACTGAGCAGGTTGCGCGCGTTTCACGGGCCAGTGCTCGGCGCAGATTCTCATCAATTGCGAAATAGCTGGCAGGCTGCATGTGGGACGCGTGACTGCTGGTTTGAGGTAGTTTCATAAAGTAGTCGTCGCTGGGATCACTAGCGATGGCGCCAGCAGTGACCACGCTATTGATACCCATGCGGGAAAAGTCCGTTAGCACTTGGGCTGCTCCTGGTGTTGGGCTGGAAGCTACAGGCTGTTGCTGTTGCTGTTGCTGCTGTTGCTGTTGCTGTTGCTGTTGCTGGCGGCGCCGCGGCGTGAACACTGGCGCATCCTTTAGTTGCGTGCCGCCAGGAACTAGCTGTCGAGTCTTGCCTGGCGATGGCTGGAATGCTGGCGACGATGCTCGCAGCTTCACTGGTGTCTGTAGCCGCGGCACGGGCGGCTGTGGTTTCTACACCAATTGCAGAGTAGATCGCGTTAATTGGCAGCCAGGTTCTAACACTGTGCCGAATGCGCGGCCAATTTCGGCTGTGCACTCGAATCCGACTTACATTTGTTGGCGTCGACGGCCGCGGGTGAGCCGTCGAAGACTCCTCATTGAAGCTATCCGCCGACATAACCCATATAGAAGACAAAAGGTGCTTGCTTTGGGGCACGAGCGTGCGTGCAGCAGTACAAAGGCCGGCAAAATTCCGTGTTAGCCAGCCACACGTGATTATGGGAGCACGATTTTGTCGGGGAGTTTCGTTGCGCCCACTCGCGATCGCGAAAATAAAAAAAAAGTTCCTGCCCTTGATAAATCGCGTCTGTTCGCTTGGACCGGGGCTCCCTCTCTTCCTCTTTCGTGCCCCAATTGACTTGATTATTTAGCGCATTATTACCTGCACTGCCAGCTTTTCTGGAATCGCACCTGTGCTCTTGCGCCAGCTTGTTTCCAATCACCAACACGAGGACGCTTGGTGCGTTGGCAAAGCGTCCGGTAAACACTGCCCTCCTGCCGCTGAGCCCATTGACCAGCCCAGCTGCGGGCCCTGCACGCGCACGCTAAAGCATGGCGATTACGAACTTTGAAGTGTACGCAACGCGTCTGCGCGACGACCGGCTCAGCGTCAAGCTTAAACAAACTATTGCTCATGAGCTGTGCGAGTCGCTCGAGTTTTTCCAGCTACAAGACTACTCGCGCTTTGTATCTATTCTGTGGCCAGTTATCCGCGATCTGCTGTTGAAGACGCCACCGGTGTTTGTCAGCACCGCCCCCGAGCAGGTAAGCACCACACGTATACGACGGAACTGAGATGTCAAGCGAGCGTGTTGCTAACACTTGCATAATTATGCTGTGTAGAGGCTGCGGTCGACGCTGCTGGAGATTATCCAGCGCATTCCTCATAGCGAGGTGTTTAAGCCGATTGTGCAAGAAGTGGTCACGACGCTGGTGTCGCTGGTGAAGATTGAAAACGAAGACAATGCGGTGGTGTGCCTAAAGATCATATACGAGCTGCACCGGATGTACCGCCAGCTGCTCGAGAGCATTGCGCAGCCGTTTCTCGAGCTTGCATCGGAAATATACCGCAACGCCGACCAGATGCTCAAAGCGATGGACAGCATGGACACGCCCGCGTCGCTGTCGACGCCAAATGTCAATCTGATGTCGCCCAGCGCTATGTCACCTGGCCCCGACACGGGCGATGCGGCAAGCAAAAATCTCAGCCCAGCCACGGCGTCGTTCAAGGTGCTGACTGAGGTGCCCATCATTGTGGTGTCGATTATTCAGGCGAACCGCCGCCACGCCGAGCAGTTTGTGACCGGCATTCTGCCGCTCATATTGCATATGCTTGAGCTGAACCAAAGAGGTGCCGGTGCGCAGTCCGAAGGCGCAGGCCATTCGTTGCGCGCAGCGAACGTCGACCTCATCACGGCGCAGTCCAAGACACTGTCGTTCCTAGCATTCTTTGCGCGCGGATTTACGGCACTGTTGCTGCCCTTCCAAGATCGAATTGCCAAGCTGACATTGGGTCTGCTGTGTGCGTGCCCAGCTGAGTCTACGGCTACTCGCAAGGAGATGCTGATTGCGACACGGCACATTGTTGCCACCGAAATCCGCAAGGCGTTTGTGCCGCTAGCGGACCGATTCCTGGACATGCAGGTGCTGGTTGGATCGGGGCTAGCGAGCCAGTGTATCTTGAAGCCGTTTGCGTTCAGCCTGTTGGCAGATCTGATGCACCACATTCGAGCCGAGCTCTCGCCACGGCAGTTGACACTAATGGTCGAATTTTACGCAGGGTGCATGCACGACCAGTCGCTTAGCTCGGGCGTGCACACCATGTGCGCCAAGCTGCTGCACAACATAACCGAGTGCATCATGCAGATTCCCGACCGGCGCCACGGACGTGTTTTGCTGCTGTCCATTCTGCGCACGTTTGTGTCCTCGTTTGCGGCGATTGGCAACAACGCTGAAACGGCCATTAACAATATCCGCACCCACCAAGCGTACGCCGAGGAGAAGATCTACGGCGCTGGCGAACTTATCCGCACCAATGCCTTCGAGCAAGGCGACCGGATTAAGGAGCTGCGCTTCTTGCTGCGCAGCTTGGTCACGGGCTGCAAAAACGTTATATACGCGCTGCGCAAGTGCAACTCAACCCTGGCGTTAGGCATGCACCCACAGGCCCACACGAGTCGCGACGAAGACCCGGCTGCTGCTCCGCCGCCGCCGCAGTCTGAGCCAGGAGCGGTGGCCAACCCATCGTCTATTATATCCAACCAGGAAGCGGAGCTGGCCGGATTTGAGCTGGATCTGTTGACAGCACTTCTTCGTGAAGGGCTGCGCGCGTGCCGCATTCATGATATTGACCGGGTCAAGACCGAGGTTGCTGCTGGCAAATCCGACGATGGCGGCAGCGGCACGCGGCTTGGCGCAGGAATGTCGCGCGAGGCGCAGCTCAAGCTTGTGGACCGCGAGGGCAAGGAACAGCTGGAGCAATTTGCCAACCTGTTTGTGAACCTGGACCCGGCAGTATTCCACGAGCTGTTTACGTCGCAGTTTGACTATGCGTTCCACGCGATGGTTGACCATTGTGCAGCAATCTCCAGCGTGCAGGTATTTGTGGCCTGCGAGAGCACATCGCCGGCATTTATTTCGATTATGCTACGCTATTTGTGCGACCGCCTGGATCTGCTTGGCTCCGATGACGAGCCACTGACCAGCACCATGCTGCACATGTTCAAGATTGCGTTTCTGGCATTGGCATTCTTTCCCGAGGCCAACGAGCCGGTTTTGCAGCCGTACGTCCAGCCGATTATCAACTCGGCGTTGAACATCCGTCAGGATACCAAGCGCCCCGAGAACTACTTTTTACTGTTGCGCGCGCTTTTCCGAAGCATTGGCGGCGGTCGCTACGAGTCGCTGTACAAGGAAGTGTGCCCGGTGCTACAGAGCCTGCTGGAAATGCTCAACAGCGCGCTCGGGTTTACCAAGCGCGCCTCACCGACGCAGGAGCTGTTTGTTGAAATCTGCTTGACAGTTCCGGTGCGCCTGAGCGTGTTGCTCCCGTTTTTGTCGCTGCTGATGAGGCCGTTGGTATTTGCGCTGGAGTCTGGCCCCGAGCTAGTAAGCCAGGGGCTGCGTACGCTTGAGCTCTGCATCGACAATCTGACACGCGAGTTTCTGGACCCGATTTTGACGCCGGTCATGGACGACATTATGACGTCGCTGTGGCTACATCTACAGCTGCCATCCAGCGCTTCGACTCACGCGCCAGTAGCAGCGCGCATCCTGGGCAAGCTGGGCGGCCGCAATCGCCACATGCTGATTACGCGGTTTCCAGCCGATTCGATCAAGCCGTCTGACGCTGAGGGCGGCGGAGTGACGGCTCCGCTAGCGTTCGAGGGTCTCTCAGGGCTCGTATCGATGCCGCTATCCGATGCGGTCTTGTTTTCAACCAAGATTCTCGAGGACCGTGTGCTAACCAAGCACCCCGATCTTGCGCGCAAAGATGCGGTTGATTTTATTGTCGCTTGCGCTCGTTACGTGCTGGTGGACTACCTGGCTGCAAGCGCCGCAGCAGCCGATTCGACAGCATGGGCTTCAGAGTGCGGGCGCCAGCTTATCAAGCTGACGGTAGAGCCGCTGGCGCAGAAGCGCTTGGCCAACATATCGCTGCCGGCTACGCAGGGGAGCCAGCTGTTTGAGCAGATCATTGCAGCCACCCCCTCTATCGGCGACATGTGTAAGGCCGACAGCTGCACCGAGAAGGGCGGCCAGCTGGCCATCGATGCGGTATCGCAATCTACGGCGCCAGCTACTGCGTCTCTCAACGATCTGTGCGCACGAGCTCAGCCATCGATTGGCACGGTCTCTGTCACCTATGGCGGGCTCATGAGCATAATTTGGGCGCTGGGACTGGCATCTGGGTCTAGTGACGAGGCACAGGGGCTGATGAAGGCGATTATCACCCAGGGTGCCCAGCAGCACATTGTCCAGTGTATTAGCACTGTCCAGCCGGAAGCAACTACCGACAAGTCTGCGGATGCGAGCACTGCCGCGCTGGCAAGCGCTATCCCCGATGTGATTTCGCGCATGCTGGTTGCGCGCTCCGAACTCCTGGGCGCGACGGGCTGCCGGATGCTGCAGCATTACTACAACGCGCTGAGTGGATTATTGGAAAATGACGCGACGCTACTGGGCCACCTTCCGACGATGCGCAAGATTGTGTCAGATCTTTGTGCAGCCTGCTACGATCCAGACACGGCAATTAAGCGCGGTGGATGCGTAGGGATTGCCTTTGCGGTGCGGGAGCTTGATCTTGGCCACGGATGGCTTACCGAAAATCTGCTAGAGCTTAGCAAAGCGCTGCTATTCACACTAAAGGACGCCAGCTCCAGCGCTATTCAAAGCATGCCATCGGTGGATTCGCGCGCAACGCTGTTGGAGATTGTTCGGAAAGCATTCCCGGTGGCAATGTTTGCCATGGCTGATGGCGACGATGGATTGCCAGCCGAGTCTGTTGCCAGTCGTGACAAAGACGGTGACGTGGAAATGAGCGACGCGAACCATCCTGACGACAGCGCTGATCCTGAGCCACAGCCAGCCGCCAGCATCCCTTCGTCGCTTCCGCACGACGCTGATTTGGCCGATCTTGTCAAGGCGAGTGTTGGAGGTGCTGATGATGTTGTCGCTGCTGTTGTGCAGCCACAGGAGAGGGCGTCAGATGCTTTAGCCGAGCAGACTGGCGGGGCCAGTGGAGCAGACACCTCATCGGATGGAAAGGTTGACTCTGAGCAGAACGCTGAGGCGAGAACGTCAATGGGCGCCGAGGTAGACACTGGCGGTTCAAGCCAGCCACCCGACGATGCCAAGGAGATAAATTCGGGCAGCATGATCTCGCTCGATTCGGCCAGTGCCGATGCTACCAACACGGCATCTGATACGGCGGTACAGCCTGCGGATGGTGATCAGCCAGATGGCGCCGACGCAGCTGCCGCCGCGGTAGCGGCGGCTGCCAACGCGAGTGCTATGGCCGAGGCGCTTAGGAAGACGCAGGCAGCGTTTCAGAAGCTGTCAAAGCGATTATCGCCTGAAAATGGCCGCCTGCTACGTTCGTTCCTGGCGCTGATCGCCAAAGAGTTGGCCAACCCTAGTACCGAGGTGCGTGAAGCAGCCAAGGCGTGCCTGAATATCCTGGTCGAGGTCACTGGGTGCAGCACGACTGCGCTACTGCTGCCATCGCGGGATCGTCTGCTGGTTCCGATCTTTGGCAAGCCGCTGCGTGCACTTCCACACAACATGCAGATAGGCAACATCGACGCGATCACATACTGCCTGGGACTGGACCCGCCGTTCCTGGAGATCAACGAGGAGCTGCTCCGACTGCTGTCGGAGGCGTTAGCACTGGCCGACGCCGAAGACCAGGCGCTGGTTAATCACCCGACCCAGGTACACAGTAGCACGGCATCGCTGACGCACCTGCGGCATGTATGCATTCGGATGCTGACAGCGGCTATGGCGCGGCCCGAGTTTGCCGACGAGAAGAACTCGCCAACGCGGGCGCGTATTATATCGGTATTCTTCAAGTCGCTGTACCACAAGTCGGTCGAGGTGGTGGACGCAGCCAACGATGGGCTAAAGCAGGTGCTCCGTCAGCAGCAGAAGCTGCCGCGCGACCTGCTGCAGACCGGCCTGCGTCCAATCCTGATCAACCTCTCGGATTACAAGCGGCTGACCGTGGCGAGCCTGGATGGCCTTGCGCGCTTGCTGCAGCTGCTGACAAACTACTTTAAGGCCGAGGTTGGACGCAAGCTCCTGGACCACATGCAGCAGTGGGCGAACCCGCAGCTGCTGCAGGCTGCGGCCGAGCGGTCCATCGAGGACATGCATGAGATCAAAATCTTGGTGGCAATTCTGCAAGTGTTTCACTTGCTGCCACCCCTGGCGAGCGTACTGCTGGATGACTTGGTTAGTTCGGTCGTGAACCTGGAGGTCCACCTGTGTCGCCGTGAATCAAGCCCATTTCGCAAGCCGCTGTTCAAGTTTTTGAACCGCTACCCGTCAGAGTCGGTCGTGTACTTTACCGAGCGCATTGAGAGCGCCCACTACGCGCGTATATTCTGCCACGCCATCAGCAGCCCCGAGTGTGGCCCGCTGCGCGAGGCGCTCGTTGCCCAAACGCCGCGCTTGGTATCACTGCTAAAGGACTTTGGCTCAGCGGTCGGCCACACCATGGACATGGCCATCGACCAAGAAGGCGCGACCGAGACTGCCAGCGCTGACGCACTGCACAAGCGGGTATATGTAGCCATGTCAGTGGTAGCGGCTATTCGCGGCTGCCTGGAGTTTATACCTTTATGGCTGAGCGAGCACGACAGCCTGATGCAGGCGGTGCTTGAGGCGTGGGCCGCTGCGCTCCGCGTTGAGGCCACACCAGACCGATCTTCGCACCTGGCACGGCCGATGCTCGTTGAACACGTAGTATGCTCGCTTCTGCAAGCTACGCGAGCGATGGCGAATCCGCCAGCACTGCTGTTCAAGCTGTTGGAGGTCGCTGGGCGCAGCTCGGAGATCGTTGACACTTCGTTTGTCTTCCGCTACGTGTGGGACGATTTGGTGGTTCAATGGTCGATTGCCAAGCGACGTGAGATCCTGGGCGCATTTTTGCCCCGACTTGCCGACAACAGCGTGTCGGACGAGTCCAACGCAATTGTGTTGCAACACCTGATCAATCCGATGGTGGCTACGGTTTTTACGTTGCCGAACATTGCTCTGGCATCCAGCCCAGGCGGAGCGGCCGCTTCCGACGTTGCGACGCTGTCGCCAGAGCAGCGTGGCGCAGAGCTACTACGGGCGCCTATTCTGTCACTAATCCACCAGCGCGGATGGCAGGCGCATATGACCAGCGGCTCGCAGCCCATGGTCGCATCCAAGGCGTCGGTGCGGCTGGAGCTGGTGCAGCTGTCATCAATACTTATTCGTCACGCTAGCACTGCGGTAGCCGACCTGCGCAAAGATGTGATCAAGTTTGGCTGGCTGTTTATCCGTAACGACGACATTATGATCAAGAATGCGTCGTACGTGCTGGTGGCCCAGTTTATCGCAGCGTTCGACACCCCGCCCAAGATCATTCTCCAGGCTTACAGCTCGCTCCTTAAAGCCCATCAAGTCGAAAGTCGGTTTCTGGTGCGTCAGGCGCTAGATATACTACTGCCTGTGCTGCCAGTCCGCTTGGGCCAGCACGCAAATGAGCCGGGGACAGCGGGCACGGCGGGGCTTCCAGCATGGGCTCTGCTGGCCAAGCGCATCTTGATCGACAACAGCGCGTCGCTCGCCCACACAACGCACGTATACCAGCTAATCGCCGGGCACCCAGCGATATTCTTCCCGTTTCGGATGCAGTTTGCGTCGAATCTGGTCGGCATCTTGCAGAAGATGTGTTTGACACACAGTGCAACATCTGAAACTCGCACGCTGGCGCTGGACATTATGGAATTGTTCCTTGCGTGGCACGATATGCTCGAAAGCCATGCCAGCGCTGACGATGATTACAATTCGACTGCGGTACAAGAGTTTGAGGCGAACCGGACCCCGGAAGAGGACAGCAGCGCCGCCCGCAGTGTCAGCAATGGATCCCTGCCCGCGCAGCCGGACTTGCTATTGCCTGAGTCGCGGCGCGAAACCATTGTTGGTCTGCTGTTGCGCATGCTATGCCTGGTGTTTGACTTTGTGCTTAAGAGCAACCTGGGCCCGCGCGCGCTAGAGCTACTGCAGCGGTACTTGGACGCGGCAAAGTGGCCGCCGATGCATCTGCGGCTGACGTTCTTTGAGCGCTCAATCCAGCAAATTGAGGCGCTGGGCATGAACCAGCAGCTAGTCCAGCACATTCTGACTGTGCTGTCCGCAGTCACGTCACAGATGCAGGCAGTGTGGTTTGAGGAGTACTTTGGCGTGCTCGCTACCATGGTCCGCAAGTGCGTGGTTGTGGACGATGGGCAAGTCCAAAAGCTTATTGCGACTATGCTGCGGCAGCTGTACGAGCAGGCAGCGGCAAACGAGCGCCTAGGCAGCTCGCCAGCAGCCACAGACTTGCGCGCACACATTGAGGCGCTGGTCAACAAGAACTTACAAGACGGCACAAACACGTTTGGCACGCTGCTGATCCTTCACTCGATTGGCGAGTTCACCGGTGAGCAGCTCTACTCGTACATTCCCCTGCTGATGAAGCACGTACAAAAGTACACCAAGGAGCACAACACGCACGCGCCTGCGCTGGCTACCGGTGCAGCCGCAGCTGCCTCTGCGTCCTCTCTTCAGCCGGCAGGATCGGCGGCGAGTATAGCCTCACTGGGCAGTGAGACCTCGGCGCAGCGCCCGGCTGGCAGCAATGCCAATGGCAACAACAACAACAGCAGCAGCAGCAGCTCAGAGATTCTCAGCACGGTGGCAGCAAACGGTCAAGTTCCGCTGGTCGTTGATGCGATTGTCAAAGGCGAGACACCGCTGGATATTCTGCTGATGCTCTTGCTCCTGCTTCGCCAACACATTTCGCATCTGGGCGACCAACGGCGCAGCTTTCTGACGTATATTATCCAGCTCATCGAGCGATCGAGCGATCCCGCGCTGTTGCACGTGATACTAGCGATTGTGCGTGAGTGGGTGCTGGATCCCCAAGACGTGTTCCCGACGATCAAGGAGAAGGCCATGCTGATGTCGTCGATGATGAGCTTTGTGCATGGGTCGGCATCGGCCAACGATAATGTCAGTCGGGCTAGCGTTCGTGCCAGCGCCGGGTCGGGTGCGAACGGAACAATGGTCTATAGTTTGGTCGGCGGCAGTGCGGCTGCGCATGAGACGGATGGCGGCGATCCGTTTGCGCTGCTTGAGCGCAAGTATCTGTCGCTGGTGCTTGAAGTGTACAACGATCCCCGGTTTACGCGCTCGGAGATGACTATGCGGCTGGAGCAGGCATTTCTGTCGGGAATGCAGAGTGAAGACAGCGAGATGCGCAGCCGCTTCCTCAGCACGTTTGACGCCAACATGCCGCCGGCGCTGCCGGTACGACTGAACTACTTGCTGGAGACGCAGAGTTGGGAAAGCGTGGCATCGACATTCTGGCTACAGCAATGTCTGCCTCTGCTGTTTGCGTCAACGCTCCAGCGCGGCAGTCACCTAGCCGCCGCCGCTGCTGCGAAGACTGAGACAAATGGTCCGGGGATGGAAGTTGACGCTGGTGACATGGCTGAGGCGTCGTTGGAGCGGAATGGCGGCGACGTCGGCGGCGGCATCGGCAGTGGTGGTGACATGGTCTCGATAAAGGACATCATGGGACCGCTGTCGCGCATGGTACTTCTGGATACGTCGTTTGCGTACCAGGTCTGGGTGGCCATGTTTCCGCGCCTGTGGCAGAATCTAAGCAGCAAAGAGCGCCACGATCTGACCAGCGGGTTGATCCGCCTGCTGGCCAAGCCATATCACCTGTCGCAGACCTCTGCGCGGCCCAACGTGATCCAGGCAATTTTGGATGGGTTTTGTGCGTGCAGCCCAGCGCCGCGGCTGCCGCCGCAGCTGCTGCGCTATCTGGGCCAGACGTACAGCGCCTGGTATCCGGCGCTGACGCTCCTAGAGCAGAAGATCATGGACCGACACGAGATTGAATCGGCAATATTTGACCGTGCGACAGGCGTCGAGCTCGGGGCATTTGACGCTCTGGCGGAGCTGTACACGTCGCTGTCGGCAAGCCACTACTTTTACGGGGCATGGAAGCGGCACTGCCAGTACAATGAGTCGCATGTTGCACTGGCATACGAGCAGCTAGACGACTGGAGCAGCGCCCAGGCGGCGTACGAGCGCGCGCAGACCAAGGCACGTGCGGGCGTCTTACCATTCTCCGAGGCCGAGTACTGTCTATGGGAGTCGCGGTGGATAGAGACGACAAAGCGGCTGCAGAGCTGGGATATGCTGCTAGAGCTGGGGCTGCACGAGTCGCTGCCCGAAATTGAGCTGGAAGCGGGCTGGCGCACATGGGACTGGAACGAGCGCCAGACGCAGGTGCGCCAGCTGCTCAAGGCGACACCGGCCGAGTTTGCCGGCAGTTCGCGAGCAAAGTTCTACGAAACGTACTTAGCGCTAGTCAAGGGCAGCGGCGAGCGCGCCAAGACGACCGACTTTCAGCGCATGTGCAAGGAGGGAATCAAGGCGTGCTTGCAGGAATGGAACGAGCTGCCGCCCGTGGGCACGCCGGCGCACATTGGGATTCTGCACCTGTTTCAGCTTATGGTCGAGCTGGGCGACGCCAGCAACATCTATACGAGTCTCGCGGCAACCAAGGCCGAGAACTTGGAGGCCAAGTCCGGCGACCTAAAGTCTGTACTGCAGACCTGGCGCGAGCGCCTGCCAAACAACAGCGACCCGATCAACATTTGGAGCGATTTGGTTGCCTGGCGCCAGCACATATTCAAGGCGATCAACGACGTGTACGTGCCCTTTATTACCCAGCCGCAACCACCACAGCAGTCGACGGCTGACGATAGCAGCGCTGGCCAGAGCGACGGACTCAAATCGCCCAACAAGAGCAAAGCGGATGCCAAAAACGGCCGCAAGGATGCTGACGATGGCAAACCAGCTGCGGGCGCAACCAACTCGGCGCTGACGTCCTACGCGTATCGCGGGTACCACGAAATGGCGTGGATCATCAACCGCTTTGCCCACGTCGCCCGGCTGCATGGTCTGGTTGACGTCTGCATCGGCTCGCTGACGCGGATTTACACGCTGCCGAACATCGAGATTCAGGAGGCGTTTTTGAAGCTGCGCGAGCAGGCAAAGTGCTACTATGACCGGCCGCAAGAGCTGCAAAGCGGGCTGGACGTCATCAGCAACACAAATCTGATGTACTTTTCGCGCGGCCAAAAGGCTGAGTTTTTCACGCTCAAGGGCCAGTTCCTGGCCAAGCTGGGAAAGCTGGACGAGGCAAACCACGCGTTCGCCACGGGCGCACAGCTCGAGCTCAACTCACCCAAGGCGTGGGCTGCGTGGGGTCGCTACAACGACGAGTGTTTCTGCCGCAACCTGCCGGACACGACCGGCGCGGTTAATGCGATTAGTTGCTACATGCAAGCGGCCGGCCTGGCCAAACGTCCGCGCGTGCGCCGCTTCCTTGCGCGCACGCTGTGGCTGCTTAGCCAAGACGACGCAAACGGCAGTGTCTGTGCTGCGTTTGATGCCTACAACGGCGAGATGCCCACGTGGTACTGGATTGCGCTGGTGCCGCAGCTGCTTGCGGGCCTGGACGCGCCGTACAGTCGCCAGGCACAGCAGATATTGCTGCGTATTGCCAAACAGTACCCCCAGGCGCTGTACTACGCATTGCGTACCGCGCGCGAGGAGAGCCTGGTCCAGCGCCGCCAGCAGGCGCCGGCTGCCGAATCCGGGGCAGCCGACCCGGCAACTCCGTCTCAGGGCCCACCAGCGCCGGCGATCGACGAGCTGATGCCCAAGCTCAAGACTGCGCACCCGCTGCTGACGCTATCGATGGAAGCTATGATTGATCAGATTGTCCACCGGCTTAAGCCGTGTCCCGAGGAAGACATTTACCGCCTGGCGCACGCGCTGCTCTCGGACGGTCTGCAGCAGCTGCACCAGCAGGTGTCGCAGGGCAAGACTGATCTGAGCCTGATAGACGCCATTGTCTCCAACACGTGCCGCGTTGGGCTGAGCCTGCCTTCGGGCGCTATAAAGACGCGCTTCGAGGCCGACTTTGGCCGCGTGCGTGACATGGACCTGTGCGAGTATGTCACCAAGCTGTATCAGTGGCAGCAGATGCTGCGCCAGGCCATCCGGCAGCGTCCACGCACGCTGATGCTCAGTCTATTCAGCCCGTTCCTGGTCGAGTTTGAGCAGCAAAAGTTTGAGGACGTGGAGATTCCTGGCCAGTACTTGCGGCTCACTGACAGCAGCGACGACTTTGTGCGCATTGAGCGCTTTATTCCGGAGCTGCATGTTGTTCTGCGCAGCAGCGGCGTTCTGCGCACGCTGGCTATTCGAGGATCTGACGGCAGCATTACGCACTTTTCGGTGCAGCACTTTACATCGCGGTACAACCACCAGGAAGAGCGCTGGGTGCAGTTCTTCCGCAACCTGGACGCCGCTGGCGAGCACGACCGCAACACCTGGGAGCAGCATCGGATCGCACTGCATTTGCCCACCATTGTCTCGCTAGCCCCGCACATTCGCCTGGTGCAGGAGCAGCCCGGGTCGTTTACGCTACAGGACGTCTACGATCGCGCGTGTGAGAGCAGCGGCAATCCTGAGATTGCGCCCGCGCTGTACGCCGTGGGTAAGATGCGCGATCTGGTTTCGCAGCTGCCTAGCGTCGACGCCGCCAACGAGCTGCTGTTTGAGCAGACCTGCCAGCGCCTGGTTCCACCGACGCTACTGCGGGACGATATCCGTGCGTGCACCGCCTCGCCGATGGAGTATTGGCTATACCGCGAGAACTTTTCGTACCAGATCTCGGCGAGCGCCGCGCTGACCTACATGATCGCCTGCACGCAGCGCACACCGGCCAAACTAAACATTTCACGCGCATCGGGCAGCATATGCCTTCACGATCTGGTGCCAACGCAGGCCACGCCAGGCTTGGTCCACAGCAAGGAACCCGTGCCATTCCGTCTGACGCCAAACATCCAGACATTCGTGACCGAACTTGGCCTCGAGGGAATTGTCCCATTTGCCATCTACAGGGTGGTTCAGCGCTTCACTGGCACCGAGCATTTGCTGCGCGACTTCCTCGATCTGTTTGTGCGTGACGAGCTGATCCATGTACCGGCTGTGAAGTCACTGGCGGCGGCAAACCCGCAGGCGCTGGCCGAGATGTGCGAGCGCAACGTCAAGCTCATCGAGCACCGGGCCGGGCAGATGGTCGAGATACTCCCAGCCAAGGAAGTGCAGGACCAGGAATTGTCGCCGATGCAGCCGCTGATCCGGCTGATGATGCAGGCGGTGGCACCAGCGAACCTGGCAAAGATGGATTTCATCTGGGCACCGTGGCTGTGACCAGAAACCCCATGCGCCCTGATTGGCTTGACACCAAGTCATCTGATGACAAATCCGCACTTGGCGCGGAATATTTCTTTTCTTTCTTGGTTTTTTTCCAGCAGTTCATATTATATAAAAAGTTGTTCCCAAAGTTGTTTCCAATTCTCTAGTGGGCTTATGTTGGCGATTGCTGCTGTGAAGAACCTGCGCCAGGCCGCAGCTGATTCGGCTGGATTGAGCGTGAATCGCATCGCCAGAGCGACCTATCAGACGCAATCGCACGGCCACAGCATGCACGGCCGGGGAAAGTGGGTTTCGCGGCTTTTGGCCTACCTACAGGGCGGGCTGGGCGCAGTCAAACATAGCTCGCTTGCAAATGCCTTCTCCAACACGGCAGCTGCGCGACTCCGCGTGATCAGTGCCCGAGCGGCTAGCGCAACCCGGACAGCAGCCCGCGGCGGGTTTATGCGTTCTGCTTCTCAGAGAATAACTTCGCTGCTTTATTCTGCGCCCGTCAGCTCGCGGTTTGCTGGCCGCAGCGCGGGTGCGGGACAGTGGGCGTTTGCCAAGGGCGGCAAATGGTCCCCGTATGTAAACATATTTACTCATAGCCTCCGCACGCTGTCTTCGCGCTCCCGCGCAACGTCAGCGCAAGTGATTATGGCCCAGATCCGCCGCCAGGCTGTGATGGGCTGCATGACGCAGCAGCGCAAGGGCCTGGCGATTGCACTGCCGCACACGCGTGATGTGCAGTTCGAGACCCTTGTATCGGTTGCTGGGCGAACTGAGGAGACTGCGGCAGCGAAGCTCGCTGCGGGTGGCACCAAAATGCCTGCGGCGCGCTCGAAGGGTACGAGCAGCAGCGGTAGTCAGCTACATCCAGCGACCACAGCGGCGCAGGAATCGGCAGTTCCATTTGACCAGTGTGTGATCATCTCTATTCCGTATGGACCTCCCAGCGTTACCAGCCTGCTGTCGGGCAATGGCCAGGCATCTTTGGCCGACGTGACTCACGTGCTTTCCAGTCAGCAGCAAGCACAGAACCGGCACACATTGCTGCTGACTCGGCTGATTGAACGCCTGTCAGCAACGGGCTGGGAGTTGCAGTACCGCCAGACAACCCAGGGCACAGGGTGCATCGAAATTGCCATTCCTCCATCGTCTGGCGTCACCACGGCCAGCGAGCTAGACGCCCTTCTGTGCACGTGGGGCTTTGACACTGCGCTGATTGCGGCAGTTATCTGCGACCCGCGCGCCTCACCGGCGAACCAGCCACCCTCTCCCCACGCTGCTGCTAACGGCGTGGAGTTGTCCGGGACGATGTCGTCCGAGCTGGACGATCTCGACTCGCGGATGTTTTCGCTTATTGTGGACGAGATTGTGGACCCTGAAGAGGTCTACCGCCAACAGGTGCGCGACTTTATGGCGGAGCTGGAGACCATGCCACGGATCTCGGCGGCCCAGGGCTCGCCAGCACATCTGTTTAGTTTGCCAAAGCTAGCGTCATCTGTCTATTTCGTGTAGTTCACTCTGTTTGTATTTCCATGTGTTCTTTTTGCCAGTGGCACCCGTTTATTCGAGGGGGGAGTAACACCACCAGTCTGCAGGCAAGGAAGAACTACGTGTCCGAGAAAAAGTTGTAGTGCTTTATCTGGTCTGGCAGATAGTCCTGGTCCACCGGCCCATCATAATCGGGGTTGTACTTGTAGCCCTGGGCGTATCCCAGATCCTTCATCAGACCGGTCGGGGCGTTGCGCAGATGCAGCGGCACTGGCCACGGATGCTCGGCACCAAGTACCGCCTTGACCCGGTTGAAGGCCTTGTAGCTCTCAACGCTCTTGGGCGCCCGGGCTAGATATGTCGTGCAGTGGGCTAGTATTGTATCGCACTCGGGCATGCCAATTGCCTGACACGCGTGAAGCGTCGCCATGGTTAGCGGAAGCGCGCTTGAATCGGCCAGACCAATGTCCTCGGAGGCCATTCTGACCAGGCGCCGCGCAACGTAGACTGGGTCGTCGCCACCCTGAAGCATCCGCCCAAGCCAGTATAGCGCTGCATTGGCATCGCTCCCACGGACGCTTTTGTGGAGCGCCGAGATGAGATCAAAGTGCTCCTCCGCGCCGTAAACCACATGTGTACGTTGCAGTGCTTGCCGAATGCAATGGAGATCAAGCGCCCCGTCAGCAGGGAGTGTGTTCATTGCCAAATCCACAACGTTGATGGCGGCCCGGGCATCGCCATTGCTTACGCTGGCAACATACTCGGCAATTCCTGGATCGAGCATGGCTGCTGGCTGGCCCGCATCTTCGCGCTTGAGCCTGTACGCATTCGAAGCAATCAGCGCAATCTCGGCGGCTGACATCGGTTCCAGCTGAAACACTCGGCAGCGGCTAAGCAGCGCACCATTCAGCCGAAACGACGGGTTTTCGGTTGTAGCACCTATCAGAACAATCTGGCCGCGCTCCAGGAACGGCAGAAAAACGTCCTGCTGCGCCTTGTTGAAACGATGGATCTCATCGAGGAACAAGATGGTCCGCTTGCCCGTCAACCGCATGAGATTGCCTGCTTCATCGATAACCTTCTTAACGTCCGCCAGATTCTGCGTCACTGCACTCAGCTCCTTGAACACACAGCTGCTCGTGCGAGCAATAATGCGAGCAAGCGTAGTTTTGCCGACGCCCGGCGGGCTCCAGAATATCATCGACGGAATTCTGTCGCCCTCAATTAGCAGTCGGATGATTCCCTGCGAGCCCACCAGCTTTTCCTGACCGATAAACTGGGCCAGGGTCAGTGGCCGTAGCCGCTCAGCCAGGGGCAGCTGTCGGTTCCGCAACCGCTTCTTGGACTCCACTTTGTCCGCGTTCTGGCCTGGCAGCAGGTGCTGTGAGGCTATGGTGCCGGGAAGCGGCGGTTGCATCTCGGAGGCAGTGGTTGCTGGTTGGTCAACCACGCTCGAGTGCAATACCTTTGCTGGGGGCTGCAAAAACGCTGGTTTTTTGCGCTGGCCGCCAGGGCTCGCCACCTCTGCGCTTCGCTTCGCTGGTGCTGGTGCTGGCACCGACGCTGCTGGGCGAGACGTGCTGCTAGCGTCGCTTGTCTGCATGCCAGAGCACTCACGGTCCAGGTGGTCGCTCATAAACCATTCAGGAACTTTGTTCCCACATACCGGACAACACACCAGGCTCGACATTGGAAGAGCAGGAATAAAAAATTCATAGTACCGCAGCAACGATGTGCTTCAGCAGTAGCTCCTGCAATTCAGGGATTAAAACGTGCATTTGATCTGGTGCTGGCCTACGATCAACAACCTTTTTTTCGTAAACAAACTTTTTGGTTCTGAATAATTCTGGACGTTAAATTCGGCATTATACCGCCTCCCCCCACATACAGTGTACATGCATTCACTCGTTGCAGCGACCAGCGACACTATTCGCATTTGGGACCTTGGCGTTTCAAGCACAGCACATTCACTTGACGGCGTACAGCAGCACAGCTATCGACGTCCCCATAGCTCCAGCGGAAGCAGCAGCGGGACTGGCAGCGGCATCGAGCGTGCTTGCATCGAAACTAATGCTGTGTACAGGGCTGAAAAGCCCGCAGACGCCATTGACAGCATTACCTCCGTGTCATGGGCTGTGGACGGAAGCACTTTTGTGGTTGGTGGGCGAGGGACGTGTATCCGGCAGTATGGACGGGCTGGCGAGTCGCTGCAGGACATAAAGCTCCACCACAAGACGGAGCGGCCCGGAGTTATGAACGTCACGGCGGTGAAGCACTATGGCGGCACCACTGAAGGTCTGTTTGTTGCTAACGCTACGGCAAAGCAGGTGCGTCGGTGGGACTTTGTCAGGAAAGAATACGTTGCCACATGCCAGACCCACGAGAACGCCATCTCGTGCATGGCGGTGTGCGCAAAAAAGCGGTTGGTTGCCTCGGCTACTGCCCAGGGCGGCGAAATTGGACTGTTCAACTTGTTGCACAACACACGGTCCGATCTACGGTCGGCAACACACAAATCGATCACTTGCATTGACATTTCTGCCGGACACCGATCCCAGGTTTCGGTGGGCAGCGAGGACGGGTTGTTGCAGCTATTCGACGCATCGCGATCGGGCAATGCCCCGCTCCGGTCGTTTTCACACCTTCATTCGGCTCCGCTGCGCGGGCTGGCGTTCCACCCATCAAACAGTTCGACGCTAATAACCGCTGGCTTGGACAAAAGGGTTATTGTAACCGACGCCAGCTCCTATACCACTGGCAGCAGTCCCGGACGCGCGTTGGAAATATCGGCGAAGTCGCCGTTGACGTGCCTGTCGTGCACGCCCGATCCGGTGGTAATCGGCGTGGGGACTATAGATGGTGATGTGCTAGTGTACGACGCCCGCATGGCGGCCGTCCCGCTGTGGAGTGCGACTGTGCGGCCAAACCATGCTATTGTAAGCATGGATATTACGGTAGCTCGCGAACATGGGCAAGGTCTTGCAGCGTCACAGCCATTAGGTCGATCATCCAGTCAACGCGAGGCGCGGATTACTAGTCGCCTGGGCACGCGTGCCGGCTACAACAGCTCGGATGACGGCGCGTCGAGTTTGCCGCCGGACCGCCGGCGCGTTCGCGGGTCGGTTGCCGCTGTTGGCACAGATAACACTCGACAACGCGAGGACCGCTCGGCTGCATCTGCAGCGTCAGCAGCGCATAAGCGAAGCGATGCTGGCCACCGTCCGCCGCAACACCCAAATATTGCCCGATTCCGTGCCGCATTGAACGAGCATCGACAGCAATTCGGTACAAAATCAGCATCAAGAGTGACTGAGGTTTCGCCGCCTGAAGATTGTCGTTACCAGGACGAGCCGTCGATAGCTGCTCGCGATAGCCCCGGAAATACTCCAAGCAACGCTGAGGTTGAGGATATGGCACTGTTGGCTAAGGACCGCTCGTATATGGACCTGCTGTCGCCAGCCAAACCTGACCACCGAACTCTGGCCACGGCCAACCCGTCGTTGGCGGCGACAAAACAGCCAGACTTGCTGTCCTTGCTATCGAATAAGCGCGAATCGGTGCCTAGTCAAACTGCCAGCAGGCTGGAGCTCCCGGAGCAGCGGCATAACGGTCGGAATGCCGTGTCAGTGCAGGCGTACGAGCCACGCGCTGCTACTGTTGCTGCGCCAGCATATGCCCCTGAAAGCGATCGCATCGACATCAATTTATCCCCGCTATCTCGACCGCTCAACCCCCGCTCAGGTCGTCACGAGCAGCCTCAGACACACGATGCAGGTGATTCGATCATGGAAATGTTTACTCCAGAGCGCAAGCATCGCTCCACCAACGCAGCGGCGCTCAATAAGGACTCGCCGGCCGGGATTGCTCAAAATCTGGTGACTCAGTTGCTAGAGAAGCAAGCGTCTACAAAGACCAAACCCCAGTCCACTGGAGAGCCAGTATCCACTGGCAGAAATACGGCTGTAAAGCTAAAGCCAGTTGAGGATCAGCCAGCTTCCCGCAGCCGCATATCGGTTCGCGACGACGGTGGCAGCTTGGCACGAGTAGCGACTGCCACAGCAACTGCAGCGGCGACTGCAAACCCTGCCAGCCCGCCTACTACGACAAGACCATCAGCAGCAAGGGAGCCGGCAGTAACGCCAACAGCCAAGCCCATATCGCAGCCGCCAGACGCAGTGGTGGCAAGCGGCCTGGGTCCGGTCAGCAACCATGTCCTTCAAAATGCGATTGCCGATGCAATTGCGCCGCTATGTGAGCAGATCCGCGGCGAGGTCCGCAACCTGCACCTGGACCTCATTCGACAAGGATTCGTATACCAGGAGCAGATCAAGGCGCTGCGGCAAGAGTGCGGCGAATCCCGGGCACTGCGCCTGGAGATTGACCAGCTTCGTCGCGAAAACGAGCAGCTCCGGCGGTACGTGCCCTTTTTTGAGCTCCCCAGCCAAAATGCTCGCAGCGAGCACGGGCGCAATGCGTAGATGCGGGTTTTCCCACGCTGGCCTCAAATATCTTTCTTCTTTTTTTTTCAATTTTAAAGTATTGTATCAAAAATGCTCAACACACTGAGCCGTCCAGCTATCTTCTCGAGGCCGGGCTGGCTGGTGCGCCCGGTGCGGCGTCCGTTGGTCACACAGGCAGTTCAGGCCTCAGCGGCATGGAAGCTTGGCCGGCTGAACCACGTTGCTATCGCGGTTCCAGATATGAACCAGGCAAGCTTGTTCTGGAAGCATGTGATGCAGGCTGAGCGCGTCAGCGAGAGCGTTCCGATGCCCGAGCACGGCGTGTACACTGTGTTTGTTGAGCTGGGCAACACCAAGATTGAGCTGCTGCACCCTTATGGCGACAAGAGTCCCATCGCCAGCTTCCTAGCCAAGAACCAAGCCGGAGGTATCCACCACATATGCCTGGAAGTACCGGACATCCACGCTGCTCTGGAAACGCTCAAGGCGTGCCGCGTGCGGCCTCTGAGCGACAAGCCCAAGATTGGCGCACATGGTCTACCGGTTGTCTTTTTGCATCCAAAGGATTGTGGCGGGGTTCTGGTTGAACTGGAAGAAAAGGACCGCGCTTAGGCCTTTTTGTCTTCACTCTTTCCTTTTTTCTCCACCAATTTGACTTTTTTAAACCTACCTTTGCTGCTTTGCACTGTACGCCATTGCGCAGCCGTGGACACGTCTGCCTGGCCTGACCTCCCTGAGAGGAACTATACAAAACTGCTCCGCGGCCCGTCCTGCCCCGCCATTTGGGCGCCGTGTATAGTGAGCGACAGTGACAGCAATGCGCGCACCATGCCTGCCAATGACGAACCGTTCAGCTGCACCGGCAGGCCCGAAGACCCTAGCGCCAACCCGTGGGCAGCGCCGAAAGCTAGCGGACAGCCCCAGCGGCCGGCTCGTCTGCGGGCGGCCCAGCGCCAGCGAGCAGCACACGACCCTCTCCTCTGTCCGTCAATGGCAGATGTGGGTATGCTCAGCCGAGCAGCTGCGCGGAGGGCCGAGCATGGGCTGCTGGAGAGCATCGGAGACGCGGTCTCATCGCCTCTGCCCCGCTCTGAAACATTTATGATTGGGGTCCAGGCAGACAGCGACGTAGTAAGCCAGGATATGTCGGACGCAGTAGACGGCGCAGATTGTTCGTCAGACGAGCGCAATGTTGCGGGCCAGTGCGCATCGCTTGGGGCGGCTCCACTTTACGGCCTTGCAATTACTCAGAGCTGCAAGTGCGTAGGAACTCGGTCCGCTAACCCGCTAGCAATTCCCAAGGTGGTGCTTCCCGCAGCTTTGAACAACGAAGCCGCCACTCTGGTCGAGGTTGGCAGCGGAGACCCCATGGCCGAAGCAGATGCCGACAGCAGCAGTGCTCCGCACTATAGCTCCTGCAGACGACAGGCTTCTCTGCCTCGATCCCTGCCACCGGCACGGTCAGTGTCACCACAGCTGGCAATGCGCACAATCAAGATGATTCGGCATTGCATTCGGGCCGCTGATACCCTTGAAGGCATATCAGTTCAGTACGGCATCAGCGCATCGGACTTGAAGCGCTTGAACCGGCTGTGGCAGCCTAGCGAGATGGCGACGCGCAGATATCTCTACATTCCATTGCGCATGTGTCTGCCCAAGTTTAGCGTCGCCAACATTGCACACATCAACGCACGGCACTCTGAAGCGCTGCGCACCAGACAAGTGCCGACGGTGTCACCAATTGACCTTGTCGAGGTGATATTGGATCCAGAAAGCAACTCTGATCTGGCCGCCCATCCGCCTGATGCTGCGAGGCTCCGCAAGCCGCCATGGCCACTCATTTCATATGAGAGCATTCAACGCGTATTTTCCTTTACCTTGTAGAAATAGACAAACTGCACTGCATTCGAGCTCCAGCTGCCTTAAAACCATAGTACAAGCATATGCTCGAAATAAATACAAATTAGCTGGCACTTTTGTCGCCATAGATTCGCCTCCCTTCCACCTTTACACCTAAATATTTGCCTGACATGGAGCTACCACATGTTGGAAACCGTTGCTCAAAGAACGGATGCGGACAACTGGACTTTTTGCCAGTTGTTTGTAGCCATTGCCGGCGCTCGTTTTGCTCGACGCACGGGTCGGCCCCTGCTCATGCCTGCCCAAACATGCCAAATGCCACTGCTTCTACTGCTGGCTGCGCCAATGAGGAGCCAGTTTCAAAATACACTCACCCGGACCGCGGGCCGGCAAAGCATGCACATGCTAAACCCAAGAAGGTGTTATCTGCCGAGCAGTTAAAGGCGCTGGAAGCACTAAAACAGGCTAGCTGCCAGCCACGTAAGCTGCCAGCAAAGACCGGCCAGCCTACCATGTCTCCAAAGATTGAGCTGATGCGTCTAAAGTCCAAGGCCAGCGGCAATGCTAACATTGCCATGGCGGACCGGCTATATCTGTCAGTACAATGGCAGGACAGGTCCTTGCCAGTTTTCATCAACAAAAACACCAAGGTTGGCAGCGCGGCACTGCAGTTTTCAAAGCTCCTGCGCTTATCGCAGCTTCCAGATAAGGTCTACCGCCTCCACGTACCGGAAGCAGCAGTGCCCCTGCCGTCGAATCAGCTCTTCAGCGAGCTGATGCCCTCAGGCAGCAGCGATGGCGGTCTGTTCAACGGCTGCACACTCGAGCTAAAATGTCTGTAGAAGTTTTCTTTTAAAGCAAGCTATAACGGCGTACGCTGCAGAATATGTGAAGGAAGGTTTAAGCTCTTGAACGGCGACAAACCCATCGCCCTTACAAGGGAAATGAAGAGCTGCCAATCTCGAGACCAGATGAAAGCCCGCGCTTGCGGTGGTTTGCCCTTTACCGAAACGCAAAAACACCGCCGGCCAATTAAATTCGCCTCAACGCAAAAATAAACAATGGCAGGGATAAAGGCCCACAGCCCCAGCAAAGGCGCAAAATAGTGTCAGGACCACTTTCTTTTCTGCTGTTTCTGCTCGGCACTGTAGGTTTTTTTTTTTCAGTTTTTTGTTTAGCCTTTGCACGCTTTGGTAAACAACAGGCGGGTTTGTTGGCAGCTGCGCTTTCCTTCCACTTGCCAGTTCCAGCTAGACCGCTAAAAGTACCCAACTCGGTCACTGCGCACTATAAACGATACCAGACCATGAATCTCGGGGTAAAGTCAACTGTATCATCGGTGTCCGTTCCCGACAACCGCTCGACGTCCCGTGAAGACTTGAACGGGCAGCAACGGACCAAGAACCCGCCGGAAATTCCGCCACGGTCGGTCTTTGGGGGCCAGCCAGGCATGGATGGCGAGAGCCGCCGCTGGTGTCTGTCGGACTTTGACCTCGGCCGGGTTCTGGGCAAGGGCAAGTTTGGGCGGGCGTATTTGGCTCGCGAGAGAAACACAAACTACATTTGCGCGCTCAAGGTCCTGTTTAAATCCGAGCTGGTGGAGAGCAAGATCGAAAAGCAGCTGCGGCGCGAGGTGGAGATCCAGACGCACCTTCGCCATCCGCACATTCTTCGCCTGTACGGATACTTTTACGACGACAAGCGCATCTATCTGATACTCGAGTATGCGGCGCGTGGCGAGATGTACAAGCTCCTCCAGAAGCAGGGCAGCTTCAGCGAACCAATGGCGGCAAAGTACATCTGGCAGATGGCAACAGCCCTCGATTACTTGCACAGCAAGCGCGTTATCCACCGCGACATTAAGCCCGAGAACCTGCTCCTCAATGCCAACGGCGACCTAAAGATTGCCGACTTTGGCTGGTCTGTGCATGCCCCGAACTCGCGCCGGCGCACACTGTGTGGAACTCTGGACTATCTGCCGCCCGAGATGGTTGAAGGCCGCGACCACAACGCGTCGGTTGACCTGTGGAGCCTGGGCGTGCTGATGTACGAGTTCCTCGTTGGCGTGCCGCCGTTTGAGGATCTGCAGAGCCACAAGGCGACCTACCGCCGCATTGCCAAGGTTGACCTGCACATTCCGCCCGAGGTATCGTCAGAGGCGGCCGATCTGATTACGCGCCTACTGCAGTACGATGGTGCAAAGCGGCTGCCGCTCGGCGACGTGCTCCGGCACCCGTGGATACTGAAGCACGTCTTTGAGGCCAACTCTAGCTAGGCAGAATGACCCATCCCTCCTCTCACACGCTCCTCCTGGGGCAGATGCTGCTTGCGCTTTGGTGTCGCGTCCTTTTCTCTGCACTGCCAGCAGCTAGCACATTTCTGCACAGCCAACACACGTTGTTTCTAAGCATAAACTATACAGCCACTCATTTAGCTCAGCTCGTAGGCTAGTAGCTGGCCGTCGAGATACAGCAGATACAATGTTGCTCCTCGCGCGTCCGTAGCGCTGTCGGGGTGGTGATAGAGGGCGACGCCGTAGAGTGGATGCGTTGGAACTTCTTCTGGAACGCGCCCAAGGATCCGCATTGAATGCCGTAGGTGCTCGTCATCAAGGTTCGTGCAGAGTCCAATGATGGCGACCGTGCCCGACAGCGACCCGGCAATAGCAATGCCCATCTCGGGGTACCATTCAAGGAAAGCAACCCGGTCAAACGTTATCAGCTCGGAAAGCGTCGGCAGTGGAGTGCGGGCCGCTATCCGGCCGATTTTATCGACAACCGGCGACTGCGGCTGGGTTGGATCTAGAAGCAGCACATCGCGCCATGTACTGCAAAGGAGCAGCGGCGAGGCCACGGCTGGATGCAACCCTTCGGGCTCTAGTGGTATTCTGCTAGGTCTGCACACACCAGCAGCCCGCATGCTTTCCTCGTGGTCTCCAGCGTCGGGAGTGACAGCTGCGCTGGTGTATCCATTTTGCACATCGCCGGCATGACCGACGACATAATCAATAAGATTCGGTTCGACCGAGCGGCGGGATTCGCTCTGCTCGCTGTGGGATTCTGAATCTCCGGAACGCAACGCGCGACCATCAAATGGCAGGGCGCCGCCGCTGCTGCTGCTGTTGGTGTCGATATCGTCGACCAGCTCGCCACCGGGGTGTTTGAAAGGCGAAGCATCTCGGTCGGGCAGGAAATAGAATGGATACACGAATCGCACACACCAACAAAAGTAAGGCGTTTCAAACGTGAATACCGGCTCCTGGGCCTCTAGCGACCAGATGCGACAGGTCTTGTCGATGCTAGCTGAGGCCAGATACTTTCCCGACGCGGAAAAGGCCACACAGGGAATGTTGTTTGTGTGCCCTGGTAGCGTACGACACTCGCCCTGGAATTGCGGCGCGTGGCCGCCGTCGTTGCTGTCTAAGCTGCGGTGGTTTAGTGTGCGCGTTTACAGAGCATTTGACAGTGGTCCACAGCTGCTCTTACCGGTGGCAGTGCTGCTGCAGCCGCTGGCCATCGATGACGCAGACAGGACGTACGCACGGTGTGAGTTGGCACTGGTGGCTACTGTGTCGGCTGTCGGGCTGATGGCGCATCCCCAGGTCGACGCTTCGTTCCGCCGGGTCCACCGAACGGGAAAATCGTCGTGTGCAGCCCAGACAACCGTCAGCCCGCTGTCAAAGACCGCGACCAGCACCTCCTCACCGCCAAGGCTGCCAAGCGTAATTGCGTTTATCTCGTCGTCGGATGCCAACGGCCCAGGTGATTGCAGCCGCGTTGAGAACGTTGGCGGCCGGGCGTGGTGTCCAATGCGATATGCAAGCACGTGGCGGCCCTGGGCGACAAACAGAATGCTCTGCGGCGACGAGACCGCCGCCATCTGCAGCTTCCAGGGCACGGCGGCCGGCGCGTCGAGCAGCTGGGCAGTGTAAGCATGCGAAACAAGCATAGCGGAGCATCAATGGGATGTGCATGCATCGGGCGCACGGGACCACCAGCACTTTGGCTGGGCATCGTTTGGCACCGAGTTGTGGGGACTGGCCTGGGCAGCCCTCGCCTGCAGCCGGTGCATGAATCAAAACCTTGCTGCACTACGGCGAGCCAATTTGGCGCTGGCTAGCCGCTGACCAGCCTGATCCACACGTGATGGAAGGATCAACCGTGTTTATTTTTTTTGCCTGGACACGCTCGCGCCCGGTCGCGGCGGTCTTCACAGCTTGGCTCTGCTTTTTTCCATTCTCTCCGCGTGTCTTCTCCTTGTTTTCACTTTTTAGGCGCTGCAGTCCTATATCCATTGTTGTTGATAGTCTCTGTCTGGCGTGCTGGGGCTCGGGTATTGGCTGCCCGCTTGCATTTCTATTCTTATTCCCTACAGCCGCAAACCGCAGACAGCGTCCCGGCTACAGCCGCAGTGGGACCGGCTTGTTTTTGCCAGCGCGAATCCAGGTTCAATTTACACGAACCACCCGTTCCTGACTTTTGCCAAGCAGTTCCGTGTGCCGAGGTCACGGACCAGCTCGGAGTTTTAAAGCACAGCCACCACCGATAAATGGGGTCGCTGTTGTCGCTGCTTCGTGGCGGCTCGGGCGGACACTCAAACTTGTCTAGATCATCCCGAGAGACGCAGGCGTCAGCACGCTTTGCAAAGCAATTCAACGAATTTATCTTCAATCTGGGTGGTAAGTCGGAGGAAAGCACATGGGGCCTGTCCGGGGCTGCGCGGGTGCGGTCGTATGTATTGCTAAAGCAAGCACGCGTGTTTATTTGCTACGTGTAAAGTGTAGATGCGCGCAATGCCCAGTACGTGGAGGCGAATTTCCCAGAAGGCAATAGAATACTGCGGGTCGGACATGAGCTGCTGGAGCGGGTGAGCGCGTACCAGGACGGAAGCAACGAGGTGCGGACAGCCATCTCGAAGCCGACGCCGGAAAACGAGGAGGCCGCGTGGCGGAAGATTGGGCCGTCGGTTGCGCTGCTACGCGAGTGCTACGAGTTTGCCCAGGGTGTCGGTACGTGCGCTGCAGCCTCCCAGTTGAGACGCGTGCTGGAGTTTGGGTGTGTGCCAGCACAGACTGCTAACTATGGCTAGCTTGGCTGGGGTCAATTGTGTAGAGAAGGTGATTCCGGACGTGCTGGACGAGCTCTGTAACCACGCAGGCGATGGCGACGCGGGAAGAGCCGAAAAGAACCGCGGGCTTGCGCGGCTCCTGGCCGATATGATGCAGAATGCGTTTGCGTTTGACGCGCTAAAGGTAAGCGAGCGCAGACAAGCACATACCCCCCAGAGCCCCTGAGCGGAGCTAATCGTGCGCCAGTGTTTTGGATGGGCGGTTTATTTTTGTCGGTTGGATTGTAGGCGTCGATCCCAGCGATCCAGAACGATTTCTCGTACTACCGGCGCACGCTGTCGCGCATTTCCCAGTCGCAAGACGTAAGTATCCTGGCAGAGGCGCGCCAATATGTCAGCAGTCCGGGGCAGAGCTAGTGTTGACCGCCTCACTCAGAATGGCCAAGCACCTGTAGGCACAAATCGCGAGGTACAGCATTCCGCACGACATATCGAACCAGATGTCGCTGTTCTACGCGTATCACAACCCAATGGTCAAGACGGTCGTTGATTCGGCCACGCAGTTTGCCAAGGACTCGGGCAACGAGCAGGTGGTGCTAGACTGTCTGTCGGCACTGGCGGCGGGCAGCTTCAGCACGGTGAAGAACGGGCGCGCCGACAGCGCCAAGAGCGAGCGGCTGTGCGTGCTGGTGCTGGTGACGTGCTGCGTGCTGTACGATTGGATCTCGGCGTCGGGTGTGGGCAGCGCGCAGTCGGGCATCGACGTCGAGGCGGCGCTGAGCCTGATCAGCCAACGGTCGCTGGTGGATAGCACGTCGGCAGACAAGGTGCTGCGCGCCAACTGCAGGACGCTGCGCTGACGGTAGCGCATTTCCGTACTTTTTTCCCTTCCTTTTCTTAACGAGCTATTTCGCCCCTGCTGAGTGGAGGTTTGCGACTGAGGGGAGGCCCGCGCACCGGTGGCGCGTGCGCCGTATGCCCTGGGACGCGATGCTTATTCTCGGGTCACGGGGTCTGGCGGCCCAGAAAAAATGGGTAGCTGACGGAGCTCGGCTGCAGATTGGCCGCTTTTTCCCTTTTTGCAATTTTTTGGGACGGGATTTTCGAGAACGCGTATTGAGGCCTTTTCTTCGAAAGTCAGAACAGCTGGTTTCTACGGCCCGTCGCTTCTTTCTTCTGCATATTTCTTCTGCCGTTTGCGCTGCCTTGGTACTCGTCCGCGCAAATTGCCGCCGCAATCCCCCGTATGGAGCACACTGTCAATTTCGGTCATGTTCAGAGCGTGAGCAACCGCCGCCAAATGTACGTAGCCCCTCCCGGTCCGTGCCGCTGCGGATTCCGCCGATGCGAATTGCTAATGCCGGTCGTGCCCAGTGTATGCATGTTCTGCTGCTGCACCATGTAGCGAGCACAAGCTGGTCCTTCGCCAGGAGCCCAACCGCTCTCGAATGTGCGGAATCGGCGAAAAAGGTAAGTGCTTTATTCTTTTTGCGCTGCCCCGGCCCGGGCCACCCAGAGGGGGCGGCTCACGCGCCTCCTGTTTGTGCTAGATGCAATATCTGCCTGTCGCCTTCTCCCCTGGGCCTGGGCGCTGGCTCGTGACCAGCGGCAGCTGTTGGCAGCTGGCTTGCCTGTCCGCTTGTTGGCCTTCCTTCCCCCTCCCGCCGCTGTGGTTGTGCAAACCCCCGCCATGCCTGCTAACCTGGTACGCGCGTGCTTCCTGCCTACACCCGTGTTAGCCGACCGACGGCCCGTCGATCCCCCGCCGATAATTCAGCTTCACGTTAGCGATCCGTCAACCGCCAACAACAGGTAAGTGCGCTGCAATTGCTACCAGCATACGCGCTAAGTGGGCACCCGGGCTAACTCCCCCTTCTCCCCGCTTCCGCATCCGTGTGCGCTGTTGCGTAGGGTCTATCTGCACAATCCCTATTATTTTATGTATGCCACGCTGATGGACGAGCGCGGCGAGCGCGAGCTGAACACACTCAGCGATAAAAAAGCCCGAACAATGACCGGATCGGTGGTTGCGTCGCTGGCGCACCTTAAGGATATTGACGGCAACGACGGCGCATTCTTTGTGTTCCCGGATCTCTCGGTGCGCTGCGAGGGCGTCTACCGGCTAAAGTTCTCGCTGTTTGAGATTGTCGGCAACCAGGTCTTCTTTTGCAAGGCAATTACGTCGACTATGTTCACCGTATATTCGGCCAAAAAGTTTCCAGGCATGGAGGAGTCGACTCGCCTGACCAAGCTCTTTGCCGAGCAAGGGCTCAAAATCCGCGTCAGGAAGGAGCCAAAAACCGGCCGCCCAAAGGGCGCGCGATCGCGGCCCATTGCCACCGCACTGCACTCAGATTCGGGCCCGCCGCCGCTGCACCTGTCGGCATGGGGCGACCAGCACCCGCCCAGCTCTGGAAGCATGTCGTACCCCGGCCTGACTGGCCATTCTGAGCAGCAACAGCCGCAGCAGTATTCGACTGCATCGACACCGTCAGTGCCGATGCCCGGCGGCGCTGGCTCCAGCGCAATGCGTCCCACCCCGCCAGGTGCGTGGGGCTCTGCGCACATGCAGTCGGCGCGCACTGCTGCTGGCCATGCTCTCTCGCAGTCTCCACAGCCCCACCCTGCAGCCCAGTTTGCCTCGCGCCCAGACATGGCGCGGCCGCCGGAGCCAGACGCACTTGGAGCTGCGCACCGCCACTTCCGCTCACCACAGCACCTGCATTCGCACCCGCACCCGCACAGTGCGCCCGGCGACCGCCCGCCGTTCCACGGCCATCCCGCCGCTGGCTACCCACACCCGGCCGGAGGGCCACCACCCGGGTCTGCGTCGCACTACCGGCAACCACACCCACTGCACACCGGCGGCCCATTCCCGCCGCGCATCCAGACCACAGCGCAGACGCTGCCGCCAATGTACGAGCCCGCGTCGGCTCCGGGCGACTACCACGAGCACGTGCTTCCATCTATGCAATACTCAGGATACCACCCGGCGCGCACGTCCAATGACAGCGGGCGGCCGCAGCCCCCTGGGCTTGGCCACCCGCACCGCCCGTGGAGCCCTCATCTTCGCGCCCAGCCGCACTTTTCTCCCGCGCCGCCCAACCACCCATTCACCAGCGATTCCCGCTACAGTCCCTACAACCGCTTCTCGGACCTGTCTCGAGACGGCCGCCAGCACGTACCGCCAGGGATGCGGATAAACTCGGCCGCGTCGCCAGCCAGCGAGGCGCTGCCAACCTACCCAGACCACCAGCCGGCGCAGGGCCGGTACTACCAGCTGGCGCCGACCCAGCGCCCAGTCCACCGCTTGTCGTCGTCAACGCCCGAGACTCCAGGCGTGAGCCTTGACCACCAGATGCGCGGCCCGCCGTTCAGCCACTCGGTGCGCGGCGGCGACCACCAGTTTTCTGCGCCGCCCCGGCCCCCAGGCCCGCCACAGACTCCACGGCACAGCCTGGTCAAGTCGCCCTCGCCGGCAATGGCGGCATCGTCCTGCGCGAGACAGAGCGGACTGCCTGCGAACTCTGTCTGGAATTCGATGCCGCCGCCTGCTCCGCCGCTGGTCGCCGAGTCACCCCAGCGCCGCATTGCTGTGCACAGCCTGCTCGTGTCTGACTCGTCGTCGTCTCCCGAGCGGCCCCAGCGATCTCCTTGATTCGGCCTTTCAGTGATCTAATATTAATATCATAAACCGGATCAAATTTATGAACTCAGACTCCAAAGACTTT
>JANBPA010000059.1:0-48491 GCA_027575275.1 Coemansia sp. RSA 2711
GCCAGCAAATCAAGTATATGACGGATTCCCAGTCGTCCAGCTGCGTCCGCGGAATTGGCAAACGCTCAAGGTTACCGACGCTCATATATGGCAAGCTTCCAGAGCATTCGGGCCGCGTAAAGCGCTTGGTGACCGATTTGTCAACAGCGCAATCGAAATCGATTAGCATGCCGTGGACGCCTCCACTCTTCGGACGCACAATCAGGATATTGCTGTCGGAAATGTCGCGGTGCAAAATCCGGCACTCGTCGTAAATCGCAGCGTGGCACCGCATCACATCGTGCAGAACGACTATAAGTTCAGGAATCGAACACACGTACTTCAGTGGCTCGCCAATTGGCGTCATCGCATAGCGCATGTGCACGCAGAACGGCGTGCGGCTCTGCTGTGCGCTGTCCAAATCGCCGAGAATCAGCCGCGTGCTGTCAAGTACCAACTGCGTATCCGAGCCCTGAAACACCCAGCCGCCGTCCAAGATCCGCGGGTACCGTCCGTCAAGATCCACCCGATGTCTAAGCCGTGCATCGATCTTGCGCAGAATCCCAATCTCGCTGCGCTCGGTAAGGCTGCTCAGGTCAAAATTCTCTGGCGGCCAGCAGAACACGGCCTCGCCGCCAATGGTAACGCGTGCCAGTTTGTCAGCAACTTCGCCATTGCCGTCGCCACGGCTGCCGTCGCTGTTGTCCCGGCTGTTGCCGGTGCTGGTGCTTCCAGCACTATTGCCGCCAGTATCGAGTGCAGGTTCGTTGTACTGCTCGTCGTGAAACGTCCAGGTATCCTTGATCACGCAGTCCGGCACAAGTGGGTTATCCTCGGTTACGGGTGCTGTAGGGCGCGTGCTCGTCGCCAAAAAGCAGCGGCAGTGCCGACTAAACAGCCGCTCGGCGCCGATAATAAACGCGTCGGTGTAGTACGGCACCGACTCACCCGGTCTATCGGCACACGGAACACTGATCTCGTAGCACTGCAGCTCGCTGTTCCAGACAATTGTATCGTCGTAGCCCAGCCGGTCATTGTCGCACAGCGACCAGCCAACCAGCAGCCGCACAAGCTCGCTGCGCCCGGCCTTGTCTGTCATGTCGATTGCCGGCGATGCGAATGCGCGATAGTTGCTAAATATGCACGCTCTCACTTCCGATCCGCAGCAGGCGAGTCCCCAGATGAACCGCCGGTCAATCTGGCAGTAGTAGACGTTGTGCGAGTAGTCAAATAACTGTGCGTACGCCTGGTGCCAGAGTGCTTTGGTCGATCGACCCTTTGCCTCAACCACTGCCAGAGCGCGGCCATAGCTTGCGTCCGGCTGCGCTTCGACCGGTGAGTTGACGGGGCAGCTGCGCAGGCCGACGTCGATCTTGGTTCCGTCGTCGGCGCCCTCGGGATTCGTGTCAACTTTCTCGTACGGCAGAATTAGGCGCTGTAGCCCAGCGCCCGTTGCGTTGCTTGCGCGGCCGGCCAGCTCGCACTTAAGCAACTGTGCAACCAGAAGCATGAAAGCGCTCAGCTGCTTGTATATCGGCCGCTCAAGCCCCGAGGGGTTGCCATTTTTTTGGAACCAGGGAATAACGGCATGGGCATGCTCAACCATACGAGATTCGTCGCTTTGCGCCGGCGCGCCGACTGTGCTGGCTGCTTGCGGCTGCGGTTTGCCAGTAATCAGACTTTCGAGGCGCGTAGCTACTGTGCGCGTAACTTTGTCCGCCAATGCCTTTGAAGCTGCATCGGCTGGCTGCGCCCGGTCTACGACCCACGCAATATCTGTCTCTAGCCTTCCATCGATTTCAGTGTTCATTTCTTCGCGCCGCAACAGCGAGACTTGCGTTTCGCTGCAGCCGGTATACCGCGAATTGCCCCGATTCGATGGCCCAGCTTTCCGGGGGGTATTATCGACCCCCCTGCTTGAAGCAGCGGGCGCTATGGCGGCTGGCGGCTGGTTGCGCTCGCGCTTTCGGAGTTCGCTGCGCGATAGATTCGCCAAATCCACGCAGCGGGGCATTGGGGGATTGGCGAAGGTAAGGTAAAGCGCCTAGGAAATTGACTATAGAATGAGGGAAAGCCAAACAAAAAGCAACTGGAATATGTTCTTAAATGTTAGAATAAAACTAAAAAGTCAGAACCACCGGCTGTTTGCACTTGGCACGCAGCGAAGGCTATTTAAACAAGCACAGCAAGCGTGGTTTGGCGTTCCATATGCTGCTTTACCTCTCGGCTTGAATTGCCGCTATGCTGCGCATACTAGCATTTTGCTCCCCTTGCTCGGCAATATTTTTAAATGGCAGAGCCCTGGGCCATTGTTCCGAGCCATGTGCTCAAAGTACTCACTGCAGACATTTTCACGCATTTCTGCACTTTGGATCTGCCCGTGGCGCAGGTGAATTTGGATCCGCAGCATCGCTGAGCTCCAAAGTGCAAAATAGCCGACAAGTTAATAAATGTTATTAATTTGTAACTACCTGCGTCGGATTGGCGGTCGTGTCAAGCCAATTACTCTTCTAAATTAGCTGATCAATTACAATTGCTTGACCTGGTTGTATACGTGGAATAACCACATTCATTACCCACACGTCTAAGAAACTGCTGTGCACACAATCTTATTTAAGGTTTACACAGTATTAATATAGATATATTTGTTGAACGTGGCGCATCAGCCTTACCCCAGTATTTATTCAGCCAAGGCTATCAGCTACACCAAGTACTCTTGCGCTCCATCGCTGTGAACCATATTATTGGCACCAACTTGAGGTGCGTGGTGTTGCTCATGTCGGCTTAATCGAACTACCAAAAGCCGGTATTGGTGGAAAAGCGTAATCGAATCTGCAGTTCCGCTATCCACATGAAAAACCAGTCAACATACAGGCAAAAAGTTAAATACGACTCGCTATACTTTGTCATTCGCCATATTTGCTATATCTATCAAGTTGCAATGTTGAGAAGCAACGCTTTGTAGGAAAAGACAAGTATTTCAGTCGTCGTACGCTGTTCTTAACAAGCCCCAATTTGATTCCTCCATAACCGATCACGGGCTTGTTGATTGTGCAATCTTGATTTATTGTTTACCGCCGTTATAGTAAACAAAAGCAGTTGCTCGCCTTCTTTCGCATGCTTCACTCACACTGCACATACATAAACACACGTTTCACCAAGTCATTTCACAGTCATTTCATTCTGGCATTTCAATTCAAACTACCCTTCCACACTTTCGACAATGACCCGCACGGCCGAACTACCAGAGAACATTCTTGACAGCTCGGCGACCCACTGCGAGGACCTGGCCAGAGGGCCGCTAGCAAAGCAGCATGGGCTTAATCCAGCTCCTAACGAGAGCATTAATGGTACGTTTCAAACCTTAGCGCGCAACAACAAGCCGCCTGCTCACGGCACTAGCTCTCTGACCCAGGTATAGTTTGTGCAGATGCAATTCCACTGATGCCTGTTGAACTTGCATCATATTGTAGCCACCAGCGCTGAGGCAGGCGGGCGCAGCGGCACTCCAGACGAAGGCACAGTCTTGGACGAGAGCAGCACGCAGCACAACATATACTTTAATTCTGAGTTGCGGTCCCACCTCGAAACGAACACAGCCTGGGTCGTAGATCGGGCGCAGCCAGCCGATGCAGCTTCAAAGGCATTGGCGGACGAGGTTGCGCTTACAGTAGCCACGCACCTAGAAAGCCTGATTACCGGTGCTGAGCAGCCGGAAGAAGTCGACACAGTCAGCGCACTGGCGCAAAGCGACGAATCTCGTATGGCCGAGCACGCCCGCGCTGTTGTCCCCTGGCTGCGGGAGGGCGGCATTCTGCCAGTGTCAGCAAGCACAACGTACGAGCAGATCAGCACTTTCATGCTTCTGGTTGCACAGTTGCTGAAGCGCGAGCTAGCTGGGCACACAATCAGCGCAACGGGCGCTGGGGCACAGCGACTGATTTTGCCGTATGACGGGGATGCCGCGCATCCTAATAGCACCGACGACGGATACGGGTCTGACAGCGGCACAGAAATTGGCGACATGGCCGGGATTAGTGCTGCCTTGCGCTGCTGCCCCGTTGCCTCACCGGTCGAGGTGCAGCCGGGCTTTAGCTACAACTGCGCGTTTGCAGCTGTCGCGGTAAACCGCGACTCAACGGCTAAAGGCGAGGGCGACGCGTTTGCGCAGCTGTTTGGCAGCTCTCGCAGCGTCTACTACTGCCAGCCCGACCGGCGATTCATCTGGGGACTCGTCTGCTGCGGCTCAAAGATCAATGTGTGCATATTTAGCAACTACCGCGCGTTCGCATCGCCGGCAATCGACATGACGGACAAGGCCGGGCGCAGCGAGCTTGTGCGGCTGCTGGTTGGTTGGTCGCTGTGCGACAATGACCGGCTGGGCTACGACGACACAATTGTCTGGGACAGCGACCTGCAGTGCTACGAGATCAGTGTTCCGTGTGCCAATAGATCGGGAGAGTCGGTGCTGTATTACGCCAGCACGCTGATTGCCCATGCCGGCCGGCTGTTTGAACGGCACTGTCGCTGCTTTCTGGCGACAAGCTCGCGCCCAGGAGCGCCAGTAACCGAGGATAGCCCACTTGTGCCAGACTGCGTGATCAAGGACACGTGGATGGAACGCGACAGGCAGCTCAGTGAGGGTGTGCTGGATATGGAAAGCAATTGCAGCGAGGGCAGCGGTAGCTCTTGCTGGCCGCCGGAGGAGTTTGACCTGGGCAGCCTTACCGAGCGCAGCGAGATTGGGATTCTGCGCAAAATCGACGCACGACTTAAATGTCGGGCGGATCTCAACGGACGGTACCCGCGGATCTTGGACGGCGGCTGGGTGTTTCTGGGCTCGGATACGCAGTTGGTACTTGACAGCACGCGGCTGATTCTCGGCGATTTGGACAGCGCACAGCAGAGCCGCACGCCGTTCTGCGTGCACATGCGCTATGCGATGACGCCGATTGGCGAGCCGTTGGGTAATGTGCGTTCAGTCCCGGAGCTCATAGTCATTCTGCACGATGTGATGCGGTGCCACGCCGCGCTTTACAACGAGTGCCGGATTTTGCACCGCGACATATCCGACAGCAATATTCTGATTGTGCGCCCAAAGAGCGGAGGCGTCCACGGCATGCTTATCGATTACGATTACGCTATCGATGTGTCTGCTCCCAGGCAGCTCGCTCGCCCAGAGCAAATTGGCACAGTTCCGTTTATAAGCATTGGCAACCTTGAGCGTCTGCCGATTCCGCGGACGCAGCTGGACGACTGGGAATCCGTGATCTACTTGATCTGCTGGCTCGGCGTATTTGGAATCAACGATGAATCTCGGATTGCTGGCGGCAACTTGCCTGATCGGCTAGATTACATCATAAAGTGGTCAGAAGGCTCCTTTAAAAATATCGCTGGCGAGAAGCGAGCGGATATGGAAGTGAGGGCTTTTGGAGTTCGGATACTGAGCGCCTTTGACATGGACCAGGAGCATGCGCGTGGACTTTGCAATCTTGCCGAACGCCTGCACGAGATTTTATTTTATAACGAAAGCCTATCTTCCGAGGCCAGAAAAATGTGCCATGGCGCTTTGAAGTGGCGGCTCAAAAGCGGCATGGCTGATTCGGGTGATATGTTTGGTATCTCATATAGCGCAGAACACAGTTGGATTGACCCGTTTGTCAAGCGAGTTCCTTATGCCGACCAGATTTCAAATGACCTGCTGAAGGTTCTTCAGCGCTTTGCTGACAGTGCTCAAAACATGCTTTAGTTCCTTTTTTTTACTTGAATTGCAATATCCAGATTTTATGCTCTGCAATCTATGCGAGCGCCTCTATGTGTTGTTACTAGAAATTTAACGCCAAATTACTTGGGCATCATTTAGCGACGCACATGCGTAAGCACGGCAATACCTCAGGCTGTTTAAAAAGCATAGATTTCATTGAAATTCAATAGACTTTTCTATGTAACGTAATCATGTCTTTATACTTTGCCTTGAGAAACAAGCGTTGTGGCTTTATAAACATAACAAAATGCGTACATTGTAATCTAACATAACAATAAAATACTTTAAACGTGGTAAACAGGCGTAATACTAGAATGAGATGTCGCTGGACTGAACCGCGGCAACACAGTTAGCGAGTCGTTCGCCACAGCAGGCAATGGTCTAGCTCGAGCCACGTAGTGAAAGTCTGCGGTAACCCCGTGAAAAGCAGTCGCAAACTGGGCGCTATTCCGTTCAAACGGGTCATTCAGCACCTGGGTGACAACAGTGGTGGCCGGCGACATCGGCGGAATATCAAACGGGTCGCTGGGGTTTGGCGTGCGCGCAGATGCTTGTGTCCTGGTAGTCTGCGAGCTCTGTCGGTTTTGCCGTTGCAACTGCTGTTTGCGGCTGATTGGCCGGGGCTCGCCGTTGGGCAGATAGGCGGGCTGCTGGTCGGGCGCATGGTCAAACAAGAAAAACCCATCGTCGTCTTCGCTGCCCGCTGACAGCCGGCTGCTGGTGGCCAGCGAATCCGACTTTACGTCGTACTCGTGCTGCAGCCCGTCTTTGCGCAGCTTGGCCGTCCACTGCTCCAGGTATTTGCGGTGATTGAACACGCAGTTGAATAGGGGTACGCCCATAATCGCCCACCACACCAGGTTGGTGCCCAAATGGTCCATGCCCGTCGACAGCAGACGCAGCGTCTGATCGAGCGGGTACTCGGGCCGCGAAAACTGCAGCGCTGTTGAAAACGTCAAAATGGCAAACACCAGCAAACAGGAAAACGCCATTTCGCGGCTTTCGTTGAACGAGCTTTTGATGTTGCGGATTTGCCAGTTGATTAGCGCGATAATCAGCCAGGTGGCCCAAATGTACCCGTACAGGGCGGCGCGGAACGGCTTTGGGCAATAGCACACGTCAAGCATCGGCATGTACTCAACGGTGACCCGGGCGGGCAGCACCTGGGTAACAATGCCATATACCAGCGTACATGCGCAGTACACAAGAAACGGCAGGTAAAAGCCAAACCCACGATACGACAGGTTCTGGCGGAACACACGGAACAGCCCGTACGAGCGCAACGCAATCAGCGAGCTCACTGTGCACACGCCCAAAAGCACCCGTAGCCATACGCCAATGCCGCGGCAGTCGGTCAGTATGCTGTTGCGCAAGTGCACGTGCCCGTTGATCTGTAGGTCGCCAATAAACCAAAACACGCACGATACAAAGGCGGCGGCCATCAGTAGTGGGTTTTTGGATTTGAGCGGCGGATATCGGCGGTTAGCCAGTAGGAATATGACGGCGAGCAGGTCAACCGCGTATACCGCGGATATGGTGATTATCAGCGCTAGGTCTTTGTGGCTAATCGGGTCGAGCTTGTATCCGAGCAACGACGCTAGCTCCACGCGGTTTTGTTCTTCGGGGGTCAGCGAAAACGACATTAAATAAATCTATAAACATAAATATGTAGGAGTTTTTTTAATTGTACAAGAGGTGTGTTGTAATGGCAATAATAGAAAAGAGAATGAGGGAAAGTGGGTCATGAGCGCATTGGATAATACCCAGGGATTGCTCGCCATTCCCTGAGCGTGTGAGAACAAGTCTAAATTATTGTGGAATCCGCATGAACAAGTGCATTGTGTTTATGCCGACAAACCCACAAAATAAGGGACAATGCATGTAGTTGTAAAATGAACGTGTGCCTTTTTTTTTCTCTTTGCTCCTTGGAGCAGCAAAAGGATGAAGAGTGCAATGTGAGACGCAAAGAGAGTTGCATGGGATTTACCTGAGGATGCAAGGGAAGAAAAAGAGGATGTGTATCTGCGCAGTGCTGACGCTTATACAGTTAGCCAAGAAAAGCATGCAAGGCAGGTCAACTTACTCGGTGGTCATTAAAGGGTCAAAAAGCTAGAGTCATCAGTTATCGTTAAAGAAGAAGAAAAAGTATAAACATTGCCAGCTCGAGGTTGCTCGACAGGAAAAGATCCTGAATATATATGCTGACGTTAACGTATCAGAAAGAAAGCTCCAATATAAGGAGCTTTTATTCTGTCTTTTGCAGTTTTGAAGAACAATGCAGCTTGCATACCTTCTTTAGTTGAAAAGGGCCAAAGAAGCGGAAATAACAATGTGCGAGAATACTGAATTACTTAAAGGAGCCAAAAAGAAACCCACACGCACAGTCGATCGTTATTTTGCTTTCACACTGTCTGCTCGGTACATGCCACGTTGAACAATGACTTTATCCAAGCAGACAAGCTTTCGTAATCCGAGTATATGTGCATAAGCTTTTTGTTTGCAAATACATATATTATCGCAAATCTGGAATGCTTGGTCTCTGTGCAAAAAAATCGTTAATTTATGCATCTGGAACCGCCCAATCTTTAATGATGTATGTTGTGTGTTATTCATCAATGCTCGAATTACAATGTCTGTTGTTTGTCAAAAACAAGAAAATTGACTATCCGGTGTAGCAGTCGGCAGGCACGCCAAAGTCCTCAACATGTGTTTGGTTGGTTTGCTGGGCTTGGATGCCGAGTCCGCGCTTGGCAAAGCCCTGCCATAGCCGGCATCGGTCAGCGCCGCCCAGGTTCTTTTCGGCCTGGATAATGGCATTGCGGGCGTCGATAAACGACGGAGCGCATGGCTGAAGCTTCATTCCGTCCAAAAGGATCTGCAGCATCAGCGAATTGCCGGCACGCAAGTCGTGGGCGAAAAGGTCGTCGGCAATCCCGTGTGCATCGAGCAGGTTCCACAGCACCTCGTACAGAATCGACGCCCACACTTCGCCAATAATGTGCTCTTCCTTGTACTCTGGCTTGTTGAGGTCCTGGTACATGTGCGGGTTGGTGGTGGTGTTTGTCGAGTACGGGAACAGCCGTATGTTCTTGCCGTTGACGTAGGCGCCCATTGTAATGTCGCGCGTGCGAGTGTCGCCGGGTCGGATGCGCATAATGACGGGCACAATGTCGCTCCACCCCTCGCCCATACCGGCAGCCTCGCCGGAGCTGAGACAGTCGGCGTTTGATGGGCCGCCAGTCAGGCGGTTGGAGATGCCGTGGGTAAACTCGTGAGCAACGATATCCATCTCCAGCGCCCCGTCGCGGTGAGGTTCGGTGGCTGTCCACACGTACATCTGCATGCGGCCGTGCTGCCCGTCTGGCGGCGACGTGAATATGGCATTGTTTGTTGAGCTGCCGTCCTGCGCATTGGCAACCACGTAGTCGCCGCCAAGGCCCTGGCCGCTGAAATTGATGTCCTGGAAGTTGCCCGCGGCCTCGGTAAACCCGTAGGCAAACGACAGGTCGTGCATGGTGTTGACTGTGTAAAACAGCTGGGTGACTGAGTAGTCCGCATAGTCGGCAGGCTGTTTGGCGGCGTCAAACGGAAAGTCAAATACGGCGGGCTCTTGGGCGGTGGGCCGGAAGTTGGCCAGCCAGCTGTCGCCGCCGCTGGGGTTGGTCTGCGCCCAGACGTTGTTGCCGGCAGTCGTGTTCAGCGCAACCCAGCCCCTGGGGCTTGCGTCATCGCGGGCCGGGTTCTTGATTAGCTGCCGCTCGCCGTCGTCGGGCGACAGCACACTGTAGGGCAGCACGCGGTACTCTTCGGTGAGCGCAAACGCCCAGTCGTTCAGTGCCTCCACGCGTCCGAGCTCGGGATCCACGTGAGCGCTCCACCAGTGGCTGGCCTGCTGCAGGCAAATGTGCCACACGCGGGCAATTCGGCCGTCGCTCGTGTGAATCAGCTCCTGCGTGGCAGACCCTTTGCCCGCGACCGCCACGCTTTCAGGGAACCCGACAATGGCAAAGCCGCTGACTCCCATCAGCAGCTGGTCCGAGGGTGCCACGGTCAACCCATTGACCACCTGCTCGCTGATGTCGGAACCGACAGCCGCGCCCAGCACCTTCAATGCCGACCGAAGGGACGCCAGGTCGTTGGCATGCGCGGCCTGGGATCCGGCTGTCATCTGGCTGCTCTGAAACAGCCGCAGCGGCGCGAACGACTGGCTGGACGAGATGACATGGCCGTTGGCGTTGATGTTGATGTTGGCCAGTCCGTTGGCCACGTCCATGCCATCTACAACCTGACGCGCATACACGTGGGTCAGGCCCGACTGAGTATCGGTGTACGCATCAGTAATTCGGACGTTTTCAGGCAGGATCTGGTGGACGTTCTGCAGATAGGTCACGGCTGCCTGGACCATGCTGGCCATTTCTGACGACCACTTGCTGCCCGCTGCGCCAACTAGATGCTGCGCATTTCCGCTGCTCCAGGCGCCGGTGTCAACCGGATTGTCGTAGACATTAAAGCGCGACGGACTGCTGACCGACGGCCTAAACCGACCAACATGGCTGGCGGATATCTGAGCCGCTACCAGCTGCACACTAGCACACAAAACGCAACACAAAACCAAAGCCACTATTGCCATATCGCAAAATGAACAGAAATTTGGTACACCGTAAAAACAAGAACAACTACACTAAAAACGAGCGGGAGGGAACGTAGAGTCGGTACTGTCAGTAGAGAAACATGCCGTCCGTTTCCTTTTGCTGTATGCGAGGGCCAAGGTGAAAGAATAAAAGAATTGGAGTAAATGCTAGCTGGTTGGCATTCATGGTCTTCATCCATGGGAGCGTAAGCGGGAAATAGCTAAGCCTAGCATTCATTGACGCGAAAGTTCTGTTTACTGGCTTGAGCAAAAAGCCACTTCCAGTAAATTAGCCAGGCAGTAACACAGACGCCATTAGGCAGAAGGGAGGGGGACGTGTTAAGCACTCACTGCTCTTCCGCCACCCATTTATAATTTCCTGGCAGCATATAAGAGGGATGCTTCCCTTCGTTTGTTACATGTGATATAAAGCAGGTTACAAATGGAGAGCCTCAGCGGCGGTGCTGGCTGCCAGGAGGCGCATAATGGTCAGAACGCGGCCACATTGGCTGGTCGGGAGGCGGCATCCGATGGGGTGGCGGCGGCGGCGGAGATCCGAATGGCACGAACGCAGCAGCAGGCGCAGGCGGCGGCGGAGGAGGCGGGCGTCCAAACGCAGGTGGCGGGCTCGGACCGCGCATCGGCAGGCGCTCCCGTGACAGCGACCTGGACCGCGACCGGTACCGCGGCCTGTACTCGTCGTGCTGGCGGCCCGAATAGCGCCGATGGCCGAAATCTCGGCCGCGGTCAGCACGCGGCGTGCGGCTGCGGTCCCGCGAGCGGTTGGACCAGCGGCTGCGGCTCCGGCTGCGGCTGCGGCTGTAGCGCCGCTCTCTGCGCGGCGACCGCGGCCGCCAGTGCAGCTCCTCCCGGTCGCGGTACCGCGATGAGCTGCGGCTGGGCGACCGGTACGCAGGGCGCGTGCTGCGGGGATCAGGCGTGCGCGCAGGCTGTGCGGCCGCAGCGGGGCGCTCGTGGACTTCGCCCTCCTCGTCGCCAACGCCGGCGTCAATCTCGCCCTCCTCCTCGGATGATAGCGCGGGCGCCGGCTGCTTGCTGCCTGCGGGCTTTGGATTGGGCCTAGGTGGCCAAGGCTCGATTTTTGCTGCTATAGCGGCAGGCGGCTCGGGCTGTTTGGCCACTGGCTCAGGGTTGCTTATGACTGCCGCTGCCGCTGCCCGTGGCGGCGACGGCGAGTCTGCCGAGCTGTCGATATCCATATCCGAGCTGTGCTGAGCAGGACTTGTTGCCCGGTCCCTGCCATACTGAATCGCAGGCTGCTGCTGTTGTTGCTGGCTCCATATCAGGTTGACGTCTCGCTTGCCATGCTCGACTAGAATGGGCGGCATTTGGCGGTAGCGTACTTTGCGGCCGTACTTGCCAAGCAGCGGCTGCGCAGTGTCGGCCCAGAAGCCCGTGAACGACGGTATCAGCCGGCCGTGGACCTCGACCATTGCGTCGGCAGCGCCGCTGCGCTTGCGCTCGTCGCTCATTTGCCGCATAAAGCCGACGCGGCCGGCGGCAAACACCTCGTCGTAGAACACGTGGGCCAGCCCGCCCGCGTCATAGCGGATGGCCAGCGACAGCTTGCCAACGTCCTCGACTTTGCCCGGGAAATACTCGGTGCTGACCGCCGTGTCGGCGCCGTAATCGTCGCGGTACAGCGCATACACCTGGTCGCCAGCGCGGTACACCTGCTCGTACGGCCGCTTGATTGCCAGGATCTGGTCCCAGTACACCGCCCATTTGCTCTGCCCGGATCCGGCCGCGTCGGCGTCCCGCACCGAGTACATGTTCCGGGCCGAATCACAAGCGTCAATCCCCAGCGCCAGGCAGATGTACTCGGGCGCCGCGCGCAGCGAGTCGCCCACAGGCACAAACACTGCCACGGCGTCGCCGCGCCGGTAGTAGTTGTGGCTCCGTCCGCGGGACCCGGCTGGCGGGAGCCGCGGTGGGTCGACTTCCAGCGGCCGCGACACTGTCGAGCCGTCAACTCGAGCCGTGCTGCCGTCGCGCAGCTGGCCGATTGCCGCCGAGATCGACTTGGCTACGGCGTCGTGGCGGTCGGCAGCAAACCAGTAGTTGCGCGTGTCGCGTTCCATGCGCTCCATGCGCCCGTTGAGCTTGAGCTGCTCGACCAGCCGCCGCTCCAGGTACCCGGCCCGGTCGCCTACGCGCGCAGAGTCCGCGTCTTCGGCCAGCCGTCGCAGCAGCGAATTGGCCGTGGCCTCGAACGCCTTGCCGTGCTCGCTGGCTACAAACGCATCGAGCTGCTGCTTGCGCATCGAGTCGTACGTGCCATTTTGCTTGAGCCTGGCAAGCACCTGCTCGGCCGTCAGCAGCATGGATTCTCTCTTTAATGACTAGAATAACAAAATGATAGAGTGCAACAAAAAAGAGTGTTTTTTGGAGCTTTTGGTGATGCAGCGCGGTTGAGATCTTGCCCCTGTGATCAGCGTGCTGTTGATCTGGATTACATGATCAGGGAAATATCGGCTGGACTGGATGAACCCCAGATCTGGCCATGGTGCGTGAACGCGCATTTCTGACTTGCTGTAGCGATGGTGGTTTGCAACGCGTACACGTGTTGGATGCGAGCAAAATATGCAAGGGAATGTGATTCTGGCGGTTAAGACCGAGACTTTGTCGGGAGAGGAGAGCGAACTGCTTTTGACACGTGTTAGCTGCGAGCAATAATTGTCACTGCTGACACGGTGATGGGAGATATTCTCAATAGAAATTCCTTCCAATGTTACTCCCTAGGTATTGAACCAAAAGCGAGGGGTTTCTTTGGTAAATCGCGGAATAAAGGCATGCTTAAAAAAGGGGGAAGATTCCGTTGCCTTTTATTATTTCTTCGCAAGGAATTGGAAAATCCTTGGATTATTTTGGAACGGAGAGCGATTTAGTGTCACATGAGGCAGCTTGGTCCGCGAAGATGGTCCTCCGCATATACGAAGACAAATTTTTTTTCATGGCGAATCCCGCATTGAAGATTTTGAAAAAGTCTGTTTTATTGTGTGGCCAATTAAAGTTGCACTGAGGATCAGCAACATCAAAAAAGATGTATGTTTATCCTTTATTTTCTGTACTTTGAATGCTGGCAAATGTTTTTTCATGAGATTAAGCATACGGAGGCGGAATCTCCGTGACCTTTAAGCGAGTATTCCCGTCTGGCGTTGCTCTTGCGCCGATCATTCCCCCTTTTTCCCAAATATGATCTTGCAAGACAAGCAGGGCCGTTAATTTTTTTGGTTGAAGGCAAGAAGGAAAACCGACGCATTTTGTACCGAGAGACATTCCCTTTTCATGTATAAAATGCACCATTCATCCTTTGCAAAATAAAGTCACGGCAAATTTTCAAAAACAAATACTCCTATCGAACTAAAGAACTACCACCCTACTCGTTTTTCCCCCTTCGTTGAATCTCTCGTCCTGCAAAGATGAAGCTCTTTGTCACGCTTTCGGTTGCAGCGGCTGCCGTGGTGACCACCGTGCAGGCGTCGCTGATTCCAGCGACCCCGACGCTGCACATATTTGGCGACTCTTTGTCGGACGTCGGCACGCTGCAAAAGCTGACGCTGGGCCTGTTGCCGCCGCCGCCCTACTGGAAGGGCCGGTTTTCATCGGGTCCCGTGTGGAACGAGTATCTGGCCAAGCTGCGCAACTACGACCTGTACAACAAGGCAATCGGCGGCAGCACCTCGGACAACAAGAACTCGGCGCTGCTGGACTTTTCGCCGATCAAGCTGCCGGTGAACATTCCGAGCACCCAAGACCAGATCAATTTTTTCAAGGCGATCAAGCCCCTGTACGCAGCGTCGCTTACGCGGGCCAGCGACATTGCGGTGCTCGAAGTCGGGGCAAACGATTTCTTCGCCTAGATGTTTAACCTGGCGACAAACACGCTGACGGTGAGCAGCTTTGTCGAGACGCTGTCGAACACGGTGGTTGCGCAGCTCGAGCAGCTGCGGGCAATCGGGTTCAAGAACATTATTGTGGCCGATATGGCGGCCATCCAGTATACGCCGTTTGCGGATATCCTCGACATGCAGGATATGGCCAACGCCACGGTGTCCCTGTATAACCAGCAGCTGGCCCAAAAGGTGAATGCGTGGGCCAGCAGCCACGCCAAGGACCTCAGCCTGTTTGCGATTGCGGAGATCGGCAAGTTTGTCGAAATCACGGCCAACTCGAACGCCATCCAGCTGGCCCTGGGGCTGACCAACGTCAAGACGTCGTGCGTGGGCGGCAACGTGCTGAATCTGGTGCAGGCGGACAACAAGCTGATTGCGCTGCTGCAGCTGCTGCTCGACGCAAAGGAAGACCTGATGTGCAGCAACCCGAGCACCAACTACTTCTTTGACTTTGTGCATCCGGCCGAGCGCATCCAGCGGCTGTTTGGCTACTTTAGCCACGAGATGATCAACGCGGTGCAGAAGGGGTCGACGCTGGCGCTGACCGAAGACACCATACTTGGTCTGATCAAAAAGTACAACCTGGGCACGCCTGCGCCTAAGCCGGTCCAGGTGTGATAGTTTTAATCGTCTAATTACAAAAGAGTTATTGATCATCTAATTTCGATAGCTCTAAGCGACGTTATGGAATTGTAGTGCACGTTAGCGTACGGATTAATGGCGTGGAAACCTGTGCTGCATGGCTTGCGCCAATTTGAAAAAAAGGGAAACGCTTATTGAGCCACCGCTTTCCCTTTAGCTTTATCTGCGGTTTATCTGGCTAATGCAGGTCAGCGCATTTTGCTTCCAAACGAGGCTTGCTTGAACTAGGACTGGATGTGCTTTTCTCTTTTTATTTTCTACTCTTCTCGTTCGTTACGTTAATATTTTTCCCATTACTGGTATCCTTGAAAGAAGGAAGCATGATCGGTGCGGTGGTTTCGGGAGCAAGCAGTCTGCTGGACGGGTTTAATCCCTGGGTACACGCAGTATTCGACCCGCTGCATCTTTCGGGCGTCGGCAACTACTGGCAGCTGACGCTTGCCTCGCTGCTTGCTCACAAGATGCTGCTAAAATCGCTGCCAGCCATTTCGGCAGCGCTGTTCCCGCGCGCCTACGGGCAGCTCTCGCGGGCCGACAAGCAGGCATGGTGCGTGTCGCTAACCACACTAGCGCACTCGGTGTACGACACGTGGTTTATCTTGAAGTTTATCGGCCACCCTGCGCTGAACGCCAACAAGATGGACGGGTTCAACGAGGAGTTTGAGCGCTACCTGGCAATTGCCCTGGGCTACTACGTGTGGGACCTGTCCACGTGTCTGCGCAACTTTGCCGAGTACGGCGTCATGTACCTGATCCACGGCGGCCTGGGCGTATTCGGCCTGTTGATCTTGACGTCGCGGCAGCTGCAGTTTTACGCGATTCCGTTTTTGCTGCCCGAGCTGAGCTCGATCTTTTTGCACATCCGGCATTTGCTAAAGTACGCCGGGTATGCGCATACGCTGGTGTACAAGGTTAACTTTATCGTGTTCACGGGTGCGTACGTGGCTATCCGTATTGGATTTGAGGCTTACCACTCGGCCCGTTTGGTGGTGGAGGTGTGGGGCCGGCGTACGGGCGAGGTGTTTTATCCGTTTGCTGTGTTTTTCGCCATTCTGGGGGTCACGCTGACGACGCTCAACGTCATTTGGCTGCGTCAGATTATCTACTCTGCGTACTACACGATATATCCAAAGACAAAGAGCAAGGCTAGCTAATACGTTGTCTTATTTCTGCTACATATCAGTAAATGAATAGATAGATGGTTCTATAGGAAAAGTTAATGGAAGAGACGGTAAGAGTAGCAAAAAAAGAACGGCTGTTTCTTTGTATGGTTTAATTTTACACCGGGCATGCGATCCCTTCTTTGACAAAAGAAGAAGTTTAAAAGGCTGCTTTGAAGGCAAGCGACGCCTTTTTTTCGCGGTCTGTCATGCAAACAACTAGAGATTTTTTTTCGCATAAAAAGGTGGAGAACTCTTTGAACGCTAGCTCTTATCCCTCCACCTCATTTTGCTACATTTCTAAAAAAAAAAATCCATACTCTTGCTACAATAACGATGAAACTAGGTAATAAACTGGCTGTATTTCTCGGAATATCAGGATTATCCCTGATAGGTTACAGCAGCGCTGCGTGTTCAGGGCTTGTGTCGCTGGCAGCGTTAAACAAGGCCAACACAGACGCGGCCTCTGCAAGCTACTGCACGAGCTTTGAGCAGTCGTCGGGAATCAAGGGCGAATGCGTGCTCAACACTGACGCCGTCTTATCAATCAACAAGGCCATCCGCAAATATGGCGTCACCGCGCGCGGCGAGATAGTTGCCACCATAGCGTGGATGCTGTACGAGTCGGGCAACTGGAAGTACAACATCAACCATTTCCCGGGGACCATCGGCCAAGGGACGCGCACAATGATGAGCTGGAGCTATGTCAGCAAATACGCGCAACAAGTGCATGCGGATGCCTACAATAAGGCTGTGGGCTCGGCCACCGCCGATGTGAGCGCAGCCGACAATCAGACCAAGACTGCGGTGATTGATTTGGTGCTGAACAACGACGACTCGTTTGCGGCCGGGTTCTGGTACCTGACTACGCAGGCGCCGACGTACCACAACAGCGCCAGCAACTTGCGCGACGGAAACATGGGCGACTTCCAGGCGTATGTCGAGCAAGGCATTCACACTCCGTGGAACGCGGACCGGCAGGCGATCTGGGAGCAAGTCAACGCAGCAATTGTGTTCTGAGCACGTGATTCTCTGGATTTCGCCCCCAAAGTTTATATTATCGAGTGTGATCAATCAAAAAAAAAAAAATTCAATCAGCATCTTTGCATTTCTTGTCTCTACTCTATACTCTTTTTGTGGTTCTATTGTTTTGGCAAATTGCCCTCCCCTTCCTGGCCGTTCCGAGACTTGTTCTTTTTTTTGGTGGTGTCTGGTGGGCGATGTGTCATATCTGACCGGTGCCTCCGTCTCCCTCCTTTTGTTTCCTTACTTTTCTTGTCATCTAAACTTGTATGTGACTCAACTCGTCCCTATTTTGTTGTTGTTGTTGTGGTCTCCGAATAACGACGCTGTAAAAAAGAACTATTCAAATTTTCTCACGGAGGACTGCTTTTATCTGTAATTAGAGATTATCTATTCTATTCGAGTGTAAATGCTAGCGATATGGACGAAGCAACGAAGGAAATACAGCAAAACGAGTTAGAGGCACTCCGCGCCATTTTCATGGTACGTAATGGCCGCTACGTGTATGCTAGGCGCCGGCGAGTTCTGCAGTCTGGCACGTTTCTTTTCCTTTGCAGCTCAACTAACGGCACCACGCATATTTGCAAGCGCTATAGGACGACTTTAACGAGGTCGAGGCAAAGACCGCATGGAACGTGAAGCAGGACGCGCCCGAGTTTGTCATCCGAATACGGCCGACGGACGACAGCCTGAGAGACCACGTGTGGGCGGGCCTGCATGTGCGGTTCTCAAAGACGTATCCGCGCACGGCGCCGCAGCTGAATGTGGAGAGCGGGCGCGGGCTGAGCGACGCGCAGGTGGCCGAGGCGCAGGCGCTGCTCAAGCAGCAGGCGGCGGAGCTGGCCGGAGCCGAGATGATCTACGAGCTGACGCTGACGCTGAGCGACTTTGTGACGCAGCACAACTCGGCGGCGCAGGCGGCGCGGCCGTCGTTCCACCAGCAGATGGTCGAGCGGCAGCAGGCGGGCGCGCAGGCCGAGCGCGAGCGCGAGCAGGCGGAGCACCAGCGGATGCAGCTGGCGGACATGGAGGAGCAGGCGGACCTGCAGCGGCGGATCCGCGCGGAGCTGGAGCGCAAGCAGCAGCAGCTCCAGACGGACGCGCAGCGGCAGCAGCACCTGAGCGAGATTGCCGACGCGGTGCACAGCGTGGCCGGGCGCTGGGCCGAGGCGATCCAGCTGCTGACGTTTGATCAGCCGATCAGCCTTGATCCGCAGGCGCCGCGCAACGGGTGGTTTACGACGGTGGCGCTGGAGGAGTCGTCGCTGGCGGACGCGCTGTGCACGGTGTACGACGCGTACCCGACCGACCTGGTCAACGCCAGCATCCAGCTGTCGGACCGCTTTGCCGTGCAGTGCGTGTCGGTGACGTCGCCGCACTACCAGACCGACTATGGGCGCAAGCAGCTGGAGCATGTGCGCGCGCGCATCGCCGATCTAGCGCAGATCCGGCACCCGAACCTGGTGTCGGTGTACGGGTGCCGGCTGCAGACGGTCGAGGCGGCGCAGGGCGGGCGCGGGCAGGCGCTGTGCCTGTGGGTGCTGAGCGACCCGCTGCTGGCGCACGACGGGTCCACGCTGGAAGACGTGCTCGAATCGTGCGGGTCAATAGCGGTGCCGCAGGCGCGCAAGTACCTGCGGCACATGCTGCTGGCGCTGGTCAGCCTGCACGCGGCGGGATTCACCCACCGCAGCATAGTTCCGGGCAACGTGCTGCTGACGAAGGAGGCGCGCGGGCGGTTCAGCGCGCGGCTGTTCAACACCAGCTACCGCGAGGAGCTGATTGAGCTGCACCGGCTCACGCCGCTGTCGTCGGCCATCAGCGACGCAGTCGGCAACGAGATCCGCGTCGCGCCCGAGGTGGTGGAGCGGCCGGACATGATGGGGCGCAAGAACGACGTGTGGTGTGCGGGCGTGGTGGGCCTGCAGATGGCGCTGGGCGTGGACGCGCTGCACAACGTGGCAGCGGGCAGCGAGCGCGCGGTGCTGGAGGCGCGGCAGGGCGAGATTCCGCGCGCGCTGTTTGCGGTGCTGGCGCAGATGCTGACGCTCGACCACCGGCAGCGGCCGACGGCGCTGGAGGCGCTGAACAACCCGTTCTTTGTGCACGGGCTGCAGGGCGAGGCTCCGGTGCACAGGCAGGCCCTGGACAGCGCGTCACGTGGGCTGACGTTTGAGCTGCAGCGGACCGCGCGGATTGCCGAGGACGCGGAGCCAAAGTACTTTTCGGTTGCGCAGGAGAACATTGCGGGTCTCGGCGGCCGGGCTGCGGCGCCCGCGGCTCGGGCGCCCAAGCTGCGGGCGCCGCGGACGCCGCAGCCCGGCCGCCAGGGCGGCGCGCCGGCACTGCGGCCGACGGCGTCGCGGTACTACACGGACTTTGAGGAGATTGAGTTTCTGGGCAAGGGCGGGTTCGGCTCGGTGGTGAAGGCGCGCAATCTGATCGACGGGCGGTTTTATGCGATCAAGAAGATCAAGCTGGATCCGCGCGACACGGAGGGCAACAAGAAGATATTCCGCGAGGTGACGACGCTGTCGCGGCTGCACCACCAGAACGTAGTGCGGTACTACACGACATGGGTGGAGGATGCGATTGACGATGACGAGGACGACGAGTACGACGATAGCAGCACCGGCGACGGCGACGAGAGCGACTTTGGCGTGAGCCTGTCGCACTCGTCGTGGTCAACTGAAGACGACGCGGGCGAGAGCAGCTCGAGCGAGCATTCGTCGCAGGGCAGCGGCGCGCGGCATGGCGGGGGCGGGGGCGCGCAGGAAGACGTGGACGTGGAGTTTGGCAGCGCTGTGGACGGCGAGTCTGGCGCCACGGACGCGGCATCGGGCACCGACAAAGAGCTGCAGGCAGGCGGCCGCGTGTTCTCGGCGATCCGGTTTGGAACCATGGGCGACGGCGCGGGCCAAAAGCGCGTGCGGGCGGCGGCAGCCGAGGGGCCCGTGCGCGAGTTTGGGGCGTCGGAGGCCGCCAGCGCAGACGACTCGCAGCGGCAGCAGCATGCGGACTCGGAGCTGAGCGACTATCTGCGGCGCGGGCAGCAGCGCGCCGGGCACACGGATCTGCCGCGGCGGCGGCGGGCACAGGGCAGGGGCCCGCGGAAGCGGCAGATTCTGTACATCCAGATGGAGTACTGCGAGAACAAGACGCTGAGCGACCTGATCCGCGAGGGCCTGAGCGAGAAGGAGAGCTGGCGGCTGTTCGCGCAGATCCTGGAGGGCCTGAAGCACATCCACGAGCGCGGGGTGATCCACCGTGATCTGAAGCCGGTGAATGCGTTTCTGGACGGGGCCGGCGAGATCAAGATCGGCGATTTTGGGCTGGCGACGTCGAGCTTTGCGGCGATAGACGCGGGCGCGGCGCAGCGGCTGGTGAGCGTGGACCGCAGCGTGGGCGAGGACGCGCTGACGGCGGACATCGGCACGTCGACGTACGTGGCGCCAGAGGTGACGGCCACGGGCAGCGGCGCGACGCGGTACAACCAGAAGGTGGACATGTACTCGCTGGGCATCATCTTCTTTGAGATGTGCTATCCGATGCGCACGGGCATGGAGCGCGCCAACGTGCTGCACGGGCTGCGCGCGGCGGAGGTGGAGTTTCCGGCGGACTTTCCGGCGGGGCGGCAGCGGCAGCGCCAGATCATCCGGCAGCTGCTGAGCCACAGCCCGCGGCAGCGGCCGTCCAGCGCCGAGCTGCTGGAGAGCGAGCTGCTGCCGGCGCGGCTCGAGGACTCGCACGTGGCCGAGACGATCCGCACGATCGCCAACCCGGCGCAGCCGTACTTTGCCAAGCTCATGGACGCGCTGTTCGCGCACGCGGCCGACAAGCACATCGACGCGACGTACGACTTCCGCGCCAACGACGTGCAGACCGAGCAGCTGAACGCGGTGTTTCTGGACCGCATCCGCGAGCTGATGACGCGCGTGTTTCGCGCGCACGCGGCCGTGGAGCTGTCGGCGCCGGCGCTGATGCCGCGCACGGACGCGCTGGACGCGGGCGCGCGGCCGGCGCTGTTTGTGGACGCGCGCGGCCACGTGGTGCAGCTGCCGGGCGACCAGACGGCGCCGTTTGCGCGCTACGTGGCGCGCACGCAGATGACCGAGATCAAGCGCTACTGCTTCGACCGCTGCTTTGTGGCCAACGCGGCCGGCGGCCAGCCGCAGAGCCGCACGGCCGCGTCGTTCGACGCCGTGACCAATCGCAGCGCGCACGCCGTGGCCGCGGCCGAGGTCATTTCGGTAGCGTGCGAGGTGCTGGCCGCGCTGCCGGCGTTCCACGGCGCGCCGCTGGTGCTGGTGCTGAACCACATGGCGGTTCTGGACGCGGTGCTGGCGTACTGCGGGCTGCGCCATCCCGAGGGCCCGGCCGACAGCCACGAGCGCGCCGCCGAGACCAACGAGCGCCACGCGCAGTTTGTGCGCAGCCTGTGCGCCTGCCTGGGCAGCCTGCACGGCGAGAAGCCCGCCGTGGTGCGCGCGCGCGTGCAGGCCGTGGGCGCGGCAATGCGCGTGCGCGTGCCGCCGCAGGCGCTGGACCGGCTGGAGCTGTTTGTGGGCATCCGCGGCGACGTGGGCGCCGTGCAGCGCGACGTGCTGGCGCGCATCGGCAGCGAGTGCGGCCTGGGCGGCACCGCGCACGCGACGCGTGGCGCCGCGTACGTGCACGCGGCGATCCGCGGGTTCGGCGAGCTGCGCTACGTCGAGGCCACGGCGCGCCACTTTGGCGTGGCGATTCCGCTGGTCTGTGCGCCGCTGTTCAGCCACCACTACGCGTACTACGAGGGCGCCTATGCGTTCCAGATTGTCAGCGACCGCAGGGGCGGCCGCGCCCCGCAGGTGCTGGCCGCGGGCGGCCGCTACGACGGGCTGCTGCGCCGCTTCCGCCACCTGGCCGGCAACGGCTCGGCTCGCGAGCCGCCAGACGCCGCCGCCGACGACGGCTCGCGGGCGTTTGCGCGGCGTGCCGGGTCGCTGCACTCGACCGACGTGTGGCAGCACATGTTCGGCAAGGACGCCGCCAGCATCGGCACGCAGCTGTCGCAGGGCAGCGCCGCGCTGGGCACCGCGCGCGACGTGGTGTGCGTGGGCGTGCAGATCCAGCTTGATCTGGTGATCCAGGAGATGGCGCGCTACCAGCAGTACGTGCTGACCGCGGCCGATCCGCCGACGTTTGGCCTGTGGACGCGCAAGCGCTGCGACGTGGTTGTCGCGTCGTTTGGCACGCGGCCCATGCTCAAGCAGCGCATAGCGCTGGCGCGCGAGCTGTGGGCCGCCGGCCTGCGCACCGACTTTCTGTTCAACGACGACCCCGAAATGACCATGGAGCGCCTGGTCGAGATCTGCCGCGACCAGGGAATGAACTGGATTGTCACGCTGAAGCGCAGGCCCAGCAGCGCCTCGCATGCCTCCTCCGCTGCGGCCCCTGCCAGTACCACGCTGTCTCCGGACAAGTACGTGTTCAAAGTCAAGAACATCCTGCGCCGCGTCGAGTGCGAGGTTGCGCGCGACGGCCTGTGCGCCTGGCTGCACGCCGACATTGCCGACCAGTGGCGCCAGGACCTGCAGACCCACGAGATGCGTGCCGGCTCGGGCCTGGTCAGCGGCATGAGCGCCAGCCTGGCCGCCATTGTCGGCCGAGAGGGCGACGTGTCTCATGGCGCTGCAGCTGGGTCTGGCTTGACTGGTGCCGGCGGCGGCGGCGGCCCATTGGCTGGATCTGCTGCCGGCTCTGGCGCCGCTAGCAGCCCGGCTGCCGTCTCAAGTGGCTCGGCTCGGCTCGAGGTCGTGCTGGTCAACCCGCAGCAGCGCGCCAAGAACCTGAACCGCTCCAAGCACAAGCAGAAGCTCGTGGTGACCGACCGCGCCGCCTCGAGCGTGGCCCGGACCATAAACGAGGTCAAGTCGGCTCCCGTTCTGGCAATGGACCTGGGCGCCGAGCTTCTGCGTCGCTTGGGCGGCGAGCCTAGCATATTGACTGACGCCGGTTTCAAGCGAGTCATGGAGCTGTGTTCGGCCCACCAGCGCGCGTTTATCGTCGAGCTGCGTGCCTATTTGGAGCGCTATCGCCGCGAGGGATGCGCGTACGTATGGCTGTACTCGGCAAAGGACGACCATGCAACCACATACAAATTATAAATATACAAAATATCCTGCTCTGTTTCCAGTTGTGGTCATGGAAGGAATTCTGTTCTTTTTCGATGGAGGTGAAACATTGTCGCCATGAAGTTAGTAATTGGAAGGCCGCGGCGTGTTTGCTCCCTTTTGCAAACGCGCATTCAAGACTTTAATCAAAGACGGCCAGCCGTCCAGCTAATTTTTTTTTTGCTGCGGCCATGGTGCAGGACTTGTGCCTGTTGCCCTTTCTCTGTAGTTTTTCGTTAGAAAAATTTTAAAAGAAATTATAGGAATTCTTTTAAATTTTCCATGCTTCTTTTAGCATAAGCAAATGCCAAGAAATTTGGCAAGACTTTTGGCTATTTTTTTTATAAAAATCCCACCGATTACCAAAACTGCCTGTTAAATATATATTTTCATCATTCGAAAGCCCTGGTTTTTATTATGAATTATTAAGATTTTGTCCATCTTTCCCCAATAAATATACACAAAGAATTTCTGGTCTTTGAAGCATTTTCATACAATTAGCAGTCGGCAAAAAATAAGAAGAAACCAAACCTATATAATGGCTAGCTGCTGGCACCATAGTTTGACAAAAAAATACTTTATCTCCAACATATTATCATCTTATCATTCTCGATCACTACTATTAGTGCCAACTACACTAGATTTATAATTTGCAAAGCATTGCATTTTCATTTTTTTTTACCATGAGCTTCATTGGGTCGACCCAAGCATCTCCTTATGTAACAACTGAGAGGACTCCAAAATTTTTGAAAGAATTTCTGAACAGAGAATATCTTAATGGTTCAACTGCTCCTTACAGTTGGGTTCGATTGAAGGATGTAACAGATGGAATAAGCAATGAAGATGCAAATGCTACAATTACAATGGACACAGTGTTAAAGGTGGGCCACGTATATCATGTGGTTGGAGAAATGAAAAATATGGGTAGGAGGGTTATTGGCAAGCCAAACGGATACATTCAAATAGCATAGAATAAATGCATTTAATTATAATGGGTATAAATTATTAGAGCAAAGACAGATAAGCATAGTGTTAAATTATTTACACCAATAAATAGCTTTTCTCAATACGAACATCATTTTTAATTTGCTTTGCTAAAAGACAGGGACTTTGTCATGTACATGTGTGCATATGGTATACAGACATTGGGGTTTTGACCAACCACATGATTTAATTATATTTAAGTTTAAATTACATGTAAGGAGAAATTAAATTAGTTTGGCAACAGGGAAAACAAAAACCAGTTGCTTTTATATCAAGCAAAATAAATGGTGGCAATGATGCATTTGCCCTCTTCCGCGGACAAGTTTTCAAGACTTGGGTAGGAGGTGGCAGGCTGCCCGGTCATTGCATCCTATAATTATTTTTTCGTACGGAGCAAGACTTTCAAAATTTCTTTGGTGCCTTTCAGAGCCCATGATTGGGGCTTTTTTTTGTTTATTCATGAATAATAAAAATGCCAGCCTGGCATTGCTTGCTCTTGTATAGGCTTCATTTTTTACACCATAACAAAAAAGAAATAGCTTTTGCTGCTTTAAAAGAAATGTACGCCGTCTTTTTAAATCTCATTCACCAATTAGCTAATGATGGAAGCTTCGTATTTTTTTTTCCAAAGGAGCCGTGCATTTGCTTTTGCCAAGAGCAAAGGCGGTGTTTGTTGGCTCGATAATTACAAAGGATGCAATGGGCTTTTTACTTACTTTTTTATATAGTTGCTTTATAAGCTTTAATCAAGGAAAGAAAAAATAGTGAAGATAATAAAAAGGCCACCTGCTTGGACCATTGTTGAACATAACCCCTACTACCAACTTGTCTGCACTCTTCCGTTTTTTAAAACTACTATTAGGTTTAACCATAATAATTCTATAATATTATAAGCAGTACATTTTTATTCTTCACTATGAGCTTTACTGGGTCGACAAAAGCATACCCTTATGTAACATCAGAAGGGTCACTGGGGTTTCTTAAAGGAAAGATACATAAAGAACTGCAACACACATCACCGGTAACTTTTGGGATAACTAGTGTGTATGACGTGACATTTGTGATGGATGGAGCTGATGAGACAAATGGACCTAGTCTTAGGAATAATGTGAGCTCAGTCTCACAAATATACCTAGAATCTGGTCATACCTACCGTATTACACGGTATATTTCAGATGCATACACATCAGCTTATAACAAACTTGCAGGATATGTGAAGAAAATTTAATATATACAACAAAATGATATTATTTATATGTTTATTTTCAATAAACTCATATGTATATATTGTTGCAGCAATTACTGCAAGTACATATTTGGGTTCTAAGCCACATTTGCCAACAAGTACACATGGGCCAACTACAGCGGCCAAAATGCTGTTAAATACAATTCAGCACAGGAGACAATTTAAAATCATGTAGGATCGGAAATTAAAACCATCAGAAGAGAGTGGTTTGCATAGGAATTAATTAGTGTCATTTTAAAGTGCCTGCATAACAACAGCAATATTGGACAACGCCCCTTGTAGCTGCTTTTATGGTTATGGCTGCCTGAAAACAGCCATGACCATGTCGTACAGAAATTATTTCTTATTCCGTCTCCTTTTCAGAAAAATGAAGCAAGTAAATTAATCATTTTTACGCATTTTGCCAAAGGCACAAAAATATATTCAATGCTTAAACCACCATTAGACAAACAAAAACTGCAGCACAAAAAATAAGGCTTTAAACTAAGCACAACGTGCACATAGACAACCTAATAATGTATAGTAATGTAGTGCAATGTTTGAGCGTTAGCATATACCTAAAACAGTGGCAGCAACTGCACCCTAGCCAAACAAATAATATGTAGCTGTTATATAGGTATTAACGGTAGTGTATAATAGGCGTTAAAAATTGTTTTCAAGTATATTAAAATAAAATACGCATAAATGCCATGTACATTGTTCAGCTAGAAACATAGATGAATTATTTTGATGAATACAGCAATTTTTTTTCAGAAAACAAATAGAAGCCGCGGCGTGTTTGCCCTCTTCTGCAGACACGCATTCAAGACTTTAGTTAAAAGCGGCCAGCCGTCCAGCTAATTTTTTTTTGCTGCGGCCATGGTGCAGGACTTGTGCCTGCTGTCTTTTCTTTGTAGTTTTTCGTTAGAAAAATTTTAAAAGAAATTATAAGAATTCTTTTAAATTTTCCATGCTTCTTTTAGCATAAGCAAATGCCAAGAAATTTGGCAAGACTTTTGGCTATTTTTTTTATAAAAATCCCACCGATTACCAAAACTGCCTGTTAAATATATATTTTCATCATTCGAAAGCCCTGGTTTTTATTATGAATTATTAAGATTTTGTCCATCTTTCCCCAATAAATATACACAAAGAATTTCTGGTCTTTGAAGCATTTTCATACTATTAGCGGTTGACCAGTAAAACCCAGTGCTATAAAATGGTTAGCTGCTGCCGCCGTTTTGTTTGTCAAAAAAAATCTTACACATTAAAGTGTTTCTTTTTTATTTTTACACCTTTATACATTTACTTAGCAGTAATATCTGTTGTTAATTATATATTGCACTATGCACTTGATTGACAATTTTGAAGGGTTTACTAAAGTAGTAGTAGATAACGTTACCTGCTCTGAAAACATGCCTTTTAATCTAACAGGCACTAGCCTGCAAACTTTGTTAGAGACTTTATGCAAAATCCATGGACTTGAAGATAACCCATCCAATTGGCATGTGGAAGTTGATGATTTGGTTATTGTAAACGCAAATAATGATTATTCTGGAGTACAGCTGGCTAGTAATAAAATTAGCAAAGTATACTTGGAAATTTGTGATTCTAACAATCTAAAAATTTTCTCTATTACTACATGGGTAAACGTAATATAGTTAATTTTTTTAAAAAAGTTTGCTCATACTGTTGTGGAACCGTCAAGGAGGAATGGAACCCCGCTGGGCTTCCCGCCCTGGGATGATACCACTGGAGCCATAGAACCTGCCACCACATCTGCCGGGCAGACCTGACCAAGTCATGTGACCTGAGCCCTTAGTCATAGAAAATAAATGATTATTTGTTTGCAAGCAGATCATAATTAAGGTTGTTTTTCCAAATGGCGGAACTGGTGTCAATCCAACATTTTTTATAATGTTGCCTGCTCTTAACACGCATACCTGTTTATGTGTGACACCTGATGCTATGCCCTACATACTTCACACACATATATATTGGACACCCAACATAACTGTTTTGTAGCTTTTTCTTTAGTGAATAATCTCCATCTATTTCTTATTATTTAAGCGTCGCATTGAGCCAAGCACAAGAGCCAAGTACTTGTGGCTTAAAGAGTAGACATCCGGCTGAGCCCATACGCACTGATACATAACACTAATAGCACATAATGATGTAACGCAAAGTGTGAGTGTTAGCTTATAGCTAAAACAATGGCAGCTGCTGCACCGTATTACAGATATAAGCCATGTACATTGTCAAGTAAGAGGAGAAGCATAGGAATTATGTTAATGAAGAAGACTTAATTAGCTAAAAAATAAATTGGAGATCGTGGTGCATTTGCCCCCTTTCTTCCTGCAGGCATTCAAGACTTTAAGCAAAGGTGGTCCACTGTCCAGCTACTTTTTTCTTTTGCTGCAGCCATGAAACAAGTCTTGGGGTTTTCTTGGCTGCTCTTGGTGCTTATGATAATTTCTTTGGCTGCAGATGGCTAAAAGGGCGGCATCCTGGTCTTTTCAGCCTTTGTAAGTTTTTCTGTTGGTAGTTCTTTGCAGCATTTTTTTGTTTATCCCTGGAAAATAAAAAAAGCCAAACTGGCTCCGCTTGCTCTCCTCTTTCAGTGAGACTTTATGCTGTGTGAAGAAAAAAACATTGAGACTTTATTGCATTCAAAGGAATGCCTGTCTTCTTTTAAACATTGTTCACCAAGTAGCAAATGCCAGAGTGTTCGTTTGCCAAAGAAAGCTGCACTAATGCTTTTGCTCATGGCAATGGCCTTTTTAGTTGAATTGTTAATTAAAAAGAATGCATAGTTTTCTTTGAACAGCATACATTACTGTTAGTAGCAGTAGGCAAGGATAAAAATTCTGGTGATTTAAAAAGCCAGCTAAATCTGCAATTACTTTTTTTGGCAAACATGCTACCAAGTTGTCCACCCACGTTTATTCCTTGTACCAGTAATTTTACTATTACCAAATCCAATAATTAACCTTTACTGAAGCGTACTATTTCATACATAATGGGACTTTTACACTCAACCAGGAATAACCCATACAATACAACTGAAGATTCATTTGGGTTTGTTCGTGATATGGTAGAGTCCGAACTTGGTTATGTAAGTTATTTGGATAGTTTTGCAGCAAGTGTATATGATATCACAAATGGCAACGAGGAGCTAACTCTGTCTGATGATCCTGGAAATAGATATTATCTTGGGTATATAAAGCTAAAGAAGTTTCATGTGTACCGCTTAGATCTAACTGTGGCTTTGATAAGAGGTTATGATAGTAGCAATTATAAAGTATATATTCAGAGACTTTAGATTCAATTTCACATAGCTGGTTATTTAGTAGCTTGTGCCCAGGTAAGCGCATAATAGCAGGCACTTTATACAAATAAATACCAATGTCAACAGTGCTTTTTATGGTGCTATTTCTGCAGGCATTATTTTAAGTAAACTTTAAATCATCACATGAGGACCAAGGATGCTTCTAATATAGAGCCGTCACTTTTGAGTTGCTTTGTGTCATAATTTAATGCTACTACTATACTTAACGAATAGATCATATGGTTTGACAATAGAGCGATTAGTAGCTTTGGCACCAAGAATTTGTTGAAGTATTGTGCTATAACAGATGGTTTAACGGGTGAAAATATTAGCTAAACATTGCTATTGTCAAAAGGGCATGGATAGAAAAATTCATTCTATTGGTATTACTGGGCCAGCTGAGCGGCAAACCGATCAAACTCGGCTTCTTTGGCATCGGCGTCACGTACAAACGGGTGGTCAGGCGCTGCGTGTCTGAGCTGGCTCATATAGCGAGCCTTGGCCTCGAGCGACTCGCCCGTATGGTTGGAGCACACAACGAGGTTGGCCAGCGTATCGGGGTCATTTGACGCCATCGCCAGGGCCTCCTGCAGCAACTCGGCGGCGTCGTCGTACTCGGCCAAATGCATCTTACACACGGCGCGGGCATTAAGCAGGCGCACGGTGGACACGGACGAGGCCTGGGCGAGCTCCTCGAAGATATACAGGGCCTCGTTGTACTTGGAGCCGCCCACGTAGAGGTTGGTCCAGGCTTCCGCAAGCTGAGCCAGCGGGGCATCCTCAGCCCACGAGCGCACCCGGGCAATGAGCTTTTGCGCCAAATCCACGCGGTTGATGGCCAGATATGCAACCACAGTCATGGCCACGCACTCGAGGCTCTTTGGATGCAGCACGAGGATCTTTAGCGCATCGTCGTATTTCCGCGCACTGACCAGCACCTGGGCAGCCACGGCGACAAACGCACTATCGAGGAGATTATTCGAGTCGGCGATAAGCTCGTCGATAACCCCGACAATCGACGCAGGCACATTGTCCGAGTCGCCCTGCTGTTTGAGCAGGGCGAGCTGGCGGATAGCCAGCAGCACGGGGGTCGGCGAGTTGCTGGGGATTTGGTCGAGAATGAGCGAGTAGTTGTGCTGGCCCAGGTAGGCGCGGCACTGCAGCGACTGCTTTTCAACGTCGAGGGCGCCCGAGAGGTGCGTGAGCTGCGCGAGGCTGGCCAGGGCCTGCGGGAAGGCGCCCAGGTAGAGCAGATTGCGCGCGGTGTAAAAGTCGTCGACGATGAGGTCGCTCATTCTTTAAATTGTATTTATGCGAGGATGGGGAAAGCGAAAGCAAGAGATTTGATGATCCGTGCAAGAGGAGATCAAGGACAAGGGACACTGACGTCAGTGACAAGCGTTTCCTTTATTTTAGTAAACAGTAGCATCGAAAAGTTATTGTACATGGAGACAAAAAGAAAGAAAGATGGCGCAGAGCGCAGAAATACAAAAATTCTTTGAAAAAAGAAGGTTTCCGAGATTATTATTATTTTACACTCTCAAAAGCGCATCGATTGAAGTTTTACTACATGAGATGGTGTGGTCGTATATAGCGTGGATATGGCTCGTGGTGCAGGTGGCTCGGGCGCTCAACTACACGGGCGAAACGGCGCTGCTGGACGCGGCGCCAGCCAATCCGAACCGGCGGCACGCAACCACAGTGACGTTCGGCGAGCTGGGCGTGTTTGATTTCCGGGGCGACGGGCGGGCGCGCGTGGCATTGGAGCTGGGCGCGTTCTCGTCGGAAAAGGACAGCAAAGCCGATGCAACGCTGGGCACGCCGGGAGTTCCGCCGCAGCCGCCCGGCGCCGTGCCGCTGCGGCGGCGCGGGCTGGTGACGGCGCTGGGCACCAACGAGACGCGGCCCGTGCGCGATACCGACCCCGTGGAGCTGGACCACGTGTACCTGATATTCGCGCGGTCCCGTGCGGTGAACAACTTTGTTGCGCGGCTGTACGGCTCGAGCCGCGGCGGCCAAAGCGACGATGCGGCGGCGGTGATGATGTGCTCGGACGTGGGCAGCTGGCTGGAGAGCGAGTTCGTCGCGCCGATCAGCGCGCTGCGGCGGCCGGCAAAGAAGCCCGAGAGCGACAAGGACGCGGACAAGGCCGAGGCCAGCGAGAGCGTCGAGGCGACTGCGACGCAGGACGAGAAGCCCAAGATCTCGTTTATCTCGGCCACGGGGCCGTCGGCGGCGCCCGACCTGCTGCCGCGGCCCACCAAGGTCACGGGCATGCAGCGGCGCGGCGACGCGGCCGAGCCAACGGGCACGGGTAACGTAACCGCGAGCTTCAACACGACGGGGGTGGATAACTTCAACGCGACGGGCGTCAACAGCACGCAGGCGTCGCTGGACAAGCCGCTGCTGAGCAACGAGACCAAGGCCAACGACGTGTTTCTGGTGGAGTACGAGTGGGAGTGGCTGGTGCCGCACGGCGGCGAGTACGCGGTGGTGATTGCCAACTGCGCGGCCACCACGATCCAGTTCAAGTACAATCTGATCATGGCCAACCGCTGGCGCGACGGGCGCTGGACCAATCTGCCGGCGGGCTGGATGCCCGTGCAGCAGGTGTACCCAGCCGTGTGCTTTACGCTGTGGGGCGCGGCGGCAGCGGGCTGGGCGCTGTGGCTGGCGCTGGCGGCGCGCAACCGGCGCAGCCGGCCGCTGGTGGGCGTGGTGCTGGGCGCGGTGCCGGTGCTGCGGTTCCTGAGCTGCCTGGCCGACCAGAGCCGGTACAAGCTGTGGGGCTCGGGGTCGTACGAGGTCACGATGATTGTGGTGTCCACGAGCCTGGTCGACGCGCTGGCCGACGGCGCGCAGCTGGCGTGCGTGCTGGCGCTGGCCAAGGGCTGGGGCGTGGTGCGCGCGCGCCTGGCGGGGTCCGAGAAGCGGCTGGTGCCGGGGCTGGTGGGGTTTGTGGGCGTGGCCACGCTGTACGACGGGGCCACGCGCGGCGGCGGCGTGCTGGCGGTGGGCGTGCTGCAGGGCGTGGCCGTGGCGTATGCGTGGGCCAGCGCCGGCCACACGCGGCGCGTGCACGCGGTGCAGCTGCTGCGCGTGGTCAGCCGCAACGAGGCGGCGCTGCTGGCGTGGTGGGCGGACCACGGGCCGGGGGTGGGCTCTGGCGGGATAGGCTCTGACGGAATAAGCTCGGATGCAGCAGGCTCGGCGGCCCTGGCGCTGGCGACCCTGGGGCGGCGCTCGTGGCGGCAGGTCGTGGGCGGCGAGGCGCGCGCGCAGCCGTCGGCGCGGCGCGGGGCGCTGGCGCTGGTGTGGAGCGCGGCGCGCAAGGCGCGGGTGCTGGCGCTGGCGCACTACGTGGTGGTGCCGCTGCAGCTGGCCGACACGGCCACGCTGGTGGTGGGCAGCTTTGCGGTGCCGGCGCACCGGGCGTTTGTGGGGCTTCTGCTGGCGCAGGCGGCGCACTGGGTGGCGTTTGTGGCGGTGTTTGCGGCGGTGGTGGCCGGCGGCCTGGAGCTGCCCGCGGTGCCGCTGCCGCCGCTGCCGGCCATTGCCGCGCGCCGGTCGATTCCGCTGCCGCCGGCCAACGCCGCCGCAACCACGCCGCGGCCGATGCCGCCGCTGGGCCGCCTGCGCCTGCTGCGCAGCTCCACGCCGTTTGCTGCCGTGCCGCCGGGCCGCGCGCGGGCCAATACGTGAACGGCGGGCCAATCAGCGAAATTGCCGCGCTTTGTTCTCTCTTGCTAGCGTACAGTGTCTGCTTGCATAGCATATGTGGTGTGGGTTGTACAAACCAGCTTTCTCTTCTTATCTCTCCCCCCGTTCTATATCTTCCCCTGCCTACTACTCTTTGTAATGAACTTTGGGTTCTACATGCCCGAGCTGGCGTCCTCGGCGGCCGACACGGGCGACGAGCCCGCCAGCCAGCAGCCCACGTTGGCCGAGATCGCCGCCGCCGCCGTGGCCACGCACAACGAGCCGCCGTCGCCGGCGGCCAAGCCCAGGGCCGCCAAGGAGGGCGCCAAGCCCATCGGCATGGCGTGCCGCGCCTGCCGCCAGCGCAAGATCCGCTGCGGCGGCGAGCAGCCGCGCTGCAGCTACTGCGTGAAGAAGGGCTACGAGTGCGTGCTGACGCCGCACAAGAAGCGCGGGCGGCCGCGCAAGAACGAGCAGCGGGCGGGCGCAAAGGACACGCAGGCGGGCGGAGACGCTGCCGAGGAGAGCGTGCCGGCGATGACGATGCCCGTGGACGGGCTGGATCTGGACGTGCGCCAGCTGTGGGCCGAGCTGACGGGGCTGCAGGGCCTGGAGCTTCCGCCCGAGCTGTCGGCGCTGGCGGCCAATGCGGCGATGCAGGCGCAGGACTCGGCGAGCATCCCGAACATCGGGCCCTCGTTCACCCTGGGCACGGCCGACGCCGTGCAGCAGCAGCAGCAGCAGCAATTCCACGCCCAGCAGCGACTGGACGCCCAGGCCGGCGGCGAGGACGATCCGCTGGCGTTTGCCGCCAACTACGCATTCCCCAAGCTCGGCGAGGCCGCCAATGAGCGCGCAGCCTCGCCGGCATCTTCGTCGGCGCAGCGCTCGGCCACGGGCCACGGCGGCGAGGACGCCGGCAGCCGCGCGGCCATGCGCGCCGGCGCCAGCGAGCCGCCCGAGGTCGACGCGGGCGTGCACGCGTACTTTGCGTACGTGCAGCCGTGGTTCCCGATCCTGCACCGGCCGACGTTTGAGCGCCAGGTGGCCGAGGGCCGCGTGGACCGGCTGCTGTACTGCGCAGTGCAGGCGCTGGCCGCGCGCTTCCTGGACGCGTCCGCGAGCGGCGGCAAGCGCAAGCGGCGGCGGCCGTGGCGGCGCGGGCAGCGGTTTGCGCGGCGCGCGCGGGCGCTGCTGCCGGCGGCGCTGCGGCAGGCGACGCTGGCGACGCTGCAGGCGGTGGCTCTGCTGTCCCTGCATGCGTCGGTGTCGGGCGCGTGGCAGGAGGGCGCGGCGTACGAGAAGCTGGCGGTGCAGCTGGCGTTTATCGGGCAGTACCACCTGCTGGACGAGGAGTTCCTGCTGCCGCCGGTGACCAACAACATGGGCGTGTACGAGGCGGGGTGGTCGGAGCACTCGCACCCGGCGCGCCTGGAGGTGCTGAGCCGGCCGGGCGGCGTGCTGGACCACGAGCAGCGGCGGCGCGCGTGGTGGGCGGTGTTCCAGCTCGAGCGCTTCAACGGGCTGGCGATGGGGCGGCCGCCGATCATCAAGCCCGGCTGGCACTGGGTGTGGCTGCCCTGCAGCGAGGCCCTGTGGGCGCGCGCCGATCCGCAGGGTCCGCTGGCGTGGGAGCTGGGCCTGGCGGACTCGGCGCAGCGCGCGCCGCAGGCGGTGTCGGACTGCCGCGTGGACCTGGTGCTGGCGCTGATCATGGGCCAGCTGGTCGAGCAGCGCACCGAGATGTTCCGCCTGTTCTTCCCGCGCGTCGACCGCGGCACGCTGTTCTACGACAACCTGCCGACGCACGCGCTGGGCTGGGCGCCGCGCCTGCGCCGCCTGTGCGACGCCGTCGGCGTGCTGGAGCGCCGCATCCGCCAGTGGCACGCCGAGCTGGACCGCTACGCCGACTCGTTCTCGGCGCGGCGCCACGCCAACTTTGAGATCATGGGCCGCGCGTGCCAGATCCACCTGTACGCGGCGGTGCTGCAGATCCGCGAGCACCTGTTTGAGGACGTGCTGGTGGGCGCCGAGGCCGCGTCGCTGGCCGAGGATGACGTCAGCAGGCCCGGCGAGCTGGCGCAGGCGTTTGAGCGGCAGACCGGCCGCGCGCTCAAGTCGGCGTACCAGCGCGGGTACGTGGCGCGCGCGCGCCGCCCGGAGCTGACGCTGCAGTTTGTGCGCGATCTGGACACGCTGGCGCAGCGCTGCTGGGCGCGGTCCGTGGCGATGGCCGACGAGGTTGCCGGGCTGCTGCGCACGCACTGGCTGCGCGCGCTGGACGCGGGCGCTGGCGGCGACCCGGGCACCGCCGACGAGTCCGTGGTGGCGGGCGTCGGCGACGGCCTTGTGGACGACCCGGACCTGCGCCCGGCCGACAGCGGCACCGCCAGCAGCTGGACCCTGGGCGCGCATCCGGCCCGGGCGGCGTCGCCGGCGGCCAGCGGCGCATCGTCATCGCTGTCGTCATCGGCGCACCTGGACGCGCAGGTGGCGGACCGGTTCAAGCTGCTGAACCCGCAGACGCCGTACCACCTGTTTGTGGCGGGCAAGGTGCTGGCCGCGCGCCTGAAGCAGGCCGTCACGGCGCAGGCGAGGAAGCCCGACGGCGCCGGAGAGGAGAGCTCCAGCGACGATGGCGACGCCGTGGTCGTGCGCGAGGCCGTGCGGCGCATCAACGCCATCTGGGGCTCGCAGGCGGCTCGCGCCGACGTGCGAGCCATCGAGTCGCGGCTCGACGACGTCATCGCGGCGCTCGAGTACGCGCAGCTGTTCTGGTTCTCGCTCAACTTTGCCTCGCACCTCAAGTATCTGAAGCGCGAGGCGCTCAAGCCGCTGCTGCACGGCGTGTACCGCGAGTGAATTTTCATTCTTTTTGTTGCAAATACATCAGCTTTAATGACGCTCATTCTCGTGCTTGGCGACATTCACATTCCGCAGCGCGCGGCCGACATTCCGGCAAAGTTCCGCAAGCTGCTGGTGCCCGGCAAAATCGACAAGATTCTGTGCACGGGCAATCTGACCGACAGCGCAACGCTCGAGTACCTGCGCGGCATCAGCGCCGAGCTGCACGTGGTGCGCGGCGAGTACGACGCCGACAAGACGCTGCCGACGGCGCTGCGCGTGCCGCCGGACGGCACCGGTAACCCCGACGCGTTACGCGTGGGCCTGGCCAGCGGCCACGCGCTGGTGCCGGCCGCCGGCGACGTCGACGCGCTGGCGGCGGCCGCGCGGCAGCTCGACGTCGACGTGCTGGTGACCGGCGGCACGCACCGCTTCGAGGCGTACGAGGAGCAGGGCCGGTTCTTTGTCAACCCCGGCAGCATCACCGGCGCGTTCAGCCCCGGCGAGCCGCAGCCCATCCCGTCGTTTGTGCTGATGGAGACGCGGGCCGCACGCGCGCTGGTCGCGTACGTGTACCAGCTCGTGGGCGACGAGGTGATCGTCGACCGCATCGAGTACGAGCCGCAATAGCCGAATGTATCAGGCTCGTTCTATCGGTAAATCGCCACGCATTCGCTGAATGCTAGGTATGATCAGCTTAAATAGGAGGGTTGCCCCCTCAGCACCTTTTTACTAAAGCGCCTCTTTTTTATTCTTGTTCCATACGTTATGTTCATACCTACACGCCCGCGGTTACGGCAGCCCGGCTGGCGCTCCGCTCGTGCCAGTACTTGTGGCCCATCAGCAGCATCAGCAGCACCGGCAGGTGCACGATGCTGCTGAAGAACAGGCGCCGCGAGTGCCGCGTCTCGGGCCGCCGCCAGAACGCATACGCGCAGTACGCCATGTACGCGTTGACCGCCGACGAGTCCGCCAGAAACCACGCGTCGGTGATGCCCAGCCACGGCAGCGCCGCGCACAGCGGGAACATGAGCAGCGCGTAGCGCAGCGCCACGCGCGCGTTGAGCCGCGGGTGCGTCACCGACATCATGCGGTAGCCGGCCTTTGAGTAGTCCGCGCGCAGCGTGTGCGCCAGCGAGTTAAAGTGCGGGAACTGCCACGCAAACAGCATGCCGGCCAGCGCCCACGCGCCCGCGTCGAGGTGCCCGCCCGTGGCCGCCGCCCAGCCAATCAGCGGCGGCACGGCGCCCACCAGCGCGCCCACCCAGGTGTTGGCAATGTGCAGGCGCTTGAGCCGCGTATATGCGCCCGCGTACAGCGCAATGTTGGCGGCGCCCAGCGCGGCCGCCACGGGGTTGACGCACACGAGCAGCGAGCCCACGCCCAGCGTGCCGGCCGCGCAGCCCGCTGCCAGCGCGTGCACCGGCGACAGCGCGTGCCGTGCCAGCGGCCGGTTGCGCGTGCGCCGCATCTGCGCGTCGTACGGCGCCTCGATCCACTGGTTGAGCGCGTTGGCGCTGGCCGCGCACAGCGCCGTGCCGCACGACGTCCACAGCAGCGTGCCCACGTGCGCTGCGCCCGGCGCCACCGCGTATCCGGCCATCGCCGTCAGCACCACGAACGCCGTCAGCTTGTCTTTGGCCAGGTCGCCGTACACGCGCGGCAGCCGGCCCGCAGGCGTCAGCTCGTGGATCTTCCACGGCTGCACGTGCTTGGGCTGTGGTGGCGGCGGCTCTGTGCTGAGCCCGCGCCGCAACGCTAGCGGCATTAGCCCGGCGGGCCGGCCGATTCGCCGAATTGCCAGCACCCCAAGCATAACAACAAAATAGGAAAAGCTTGCTCTTTTCAGTAGATAAAGCGCGCAAACTGCGAAAACTCCTGATCGGCCTTGAACGCGCTGATCTGGTCGCCAGTGAGATTCGAGTTGACCAGCAGGCCCCCGCACCCGTCGCTTATGGCAAACATCATGTGCGGCGCATCGAACGCGCGCAGCTGCACAGACACCGCCTCGCTGGGCTGTCCGAACCGCAGCGCGTGCAGCCCGAGCTGCGCCATGTTCGAGAACGTCACCATCGGCGTATCGGTGCCCGCCAGCTGCGCGCACGCGTCGTCCTGAAAATTGGGCTCCCGGGTCAATTGCGTGTGCAGACGCCCAGGCGCCTGTGCGCTCTCGACAAAGCGCTGCTGGATGAACTCTGCCACCTGGGCTAGCGTGCCGGCAAGCACAAAGTCCCGGCGCGCGTGCATGGGCGTCGGCAGGATGAAGTTGCCCGTGTAGCCGGCCAGCTCAGCGCGTGCGTGTCCAAGGCGCTTGCGCATGTCCACGGGCCCGCCCGTGTACGCAAACGCGCCCGTGGAGCCCCGTGCGGCCAGCATGCGTGTCCACGCGCGCCAGACCAGCGCCATCGCCAGGGCATTTGCCGAGCCGCCCACCTCGCCAAGCTCCTGGCTCCCGACGTGGATCTGGCATCTCCGGTGCTCGCCCTGCATTCCCAGCGCCGAGATCCGTGGCTGCCGCTCGCCTGCGATCTCCACGCGCACAGGCGCCTGTAGTGCATGCCTCTCGAGCAGTGTCTTGACTTTTGCGCGGTCCGCCCACAGCGTGCGGCAAAAGTCGCCACCGGTGCCCGATACAGCGTCGGAGATTGCGCGGGCCACGCTGGCCGTGCCCGTGGCGTCGGCCACGGTATGGTGACAGTGGACGCCCAGTGCCAGCCCGCCGCAGCCCAGCGCGAGCATCCGCACCTGGAGCACCGCTAGTCCGTCGATCTGCGGGGTCGCGCCCGGTACGCCGTCGAAAACCATTGGAAACCGGCCCTGGTCGAACCCACTCTGTCTGAGCTCCTCGAGCGTGCACGCGGCGGGCTCTCTGCTACACTGCACAATGCCGTGGATGTCTGCTGGAGCAGAATAGTCGACATAGACGCCATCGGAATGCCGGTCGCGCAGCCGTCCGCCCAGCACCGGCACCTGCCCGATAAGCGCGATTACTGCCTGCTCGACAGCCGCCGCAGTCTCGCCAAACGACGTGTCGGACGCGGCAAAGAACCAAAACACGCCAATGTACGCCCGATACACGCACTCGCCGCAAAACAGCCTCTCCATAGCCCCCGAAGATGGAATAGTGTATATACTTGGAGAAGAACAATTGGAAAGAAAAATGGCTCACGCTCAGCCATGCGTGCGCCGGCTTCGCCGGGTGGGCATGGGCAGCCGCGAGCCACCATTGGTCGCATGGGGCGCGGGAATGGCCGACACAGGCACATCGTCCGCATAATCAGCCTGGCGCGTGCGTGGTCTGCGCACGGGCCGCTCGCACGCCGGATCCGTGGCCGGGGACACCGCGTGCTCCGACGGCCGCTTGCGCAGCAGCACGCTGGACTCGGGCGGCGACGGCGACGAAGGCTCGACAGCGGTCAGCGGCGATGCCGCCATCTCGACGTCCTGGACCGCCGGCGCCCCGGTCCAGCCCACGGGCTGCTGCGCAAGCTCGTCGCAATCGGCATCCCGTACGCGGTCCAGAATATACGCGTGCGGCCGCGTGACGTTCCACGAGACGTCCGGACGGCTGGTCGCGCGCTCGGGCGTTGCCCCCGTGCGCTCCACCGGCACAATGCGCGTGCTTGACTCGCGCGCGACCGCGTCCGAGATCTGCCCGACGCTTGCATTGAGCCGCGCCGCAAACGCGTCGCGCTCGTCCGCGTGCGCGTGCGCCGTGGTCTCTAGCTCGGTGCGCGCCGCGCGCCACGCGTCTGCCGCCTGACGCGTTGTCGCCTGCACCGCCTGCACGCCCTCGGCGGCGCGCTGCGACGCCTGGCCGAGTGCCGCTTGCGCGTGCGCGCGCATCGCGTCGGCCGCCTGCGCAGCCTGCGCCGCGGCGCCCTCAAGCTCCGTGCGCGTGGCCGCGGCGGCCTCGGCGTGCGCGTCAAAGCAAGAGGATATCTGCTGCGCGTGCGCGGAGACTGCCGAGTCGAGCGCCTGCGCAGATGCGTGCTGCGCGTCCCGGGCCGAGTCGAGCTGCGAGCCGGCCGCGGCGCCCGCGCGCACGTACTCGGCCTGCGCTTCGGCCGCCGCGACGCCCAGTGCCTGGCACGTGTCGGCCGACTGCTCTGCCAGGCGTGCGGAACTCCGGGCGCGCGCCTCGGCCTGCGATTCCGCGGCGTCCACGGCGGCCGCCAGCGCAGCCTCGTCGCGCTCGCGCCGCCGCTCAACCATAGCTTTCAGATCAGCCATAAACTGCGCGTCCTCGTCGCGCGCGCGCTTAGCCAGCTCCTGCGCGTTTGCGCGCAGCGCCTGCACCTCGACCGCGTGCGCAGCTTTCAGCGCCGCGGCCTCGGCACGCAGCGCGTCGTTTGCCTGCGCGGCCTGCGCCTGCGCCTGCCGCAAAACCTCGGCGGTGCTCCGGCTGCACGCGTCCACGAGCGCACGCACCGCCGCCGCCACCTGCGCCAGCGCCGCGTGCTGCGACTCGCCGTGTGTGCGGACCTCCGCGGCCAGCTCCGTGCATGTCTGGCCGCCGCGAGCCGCGGCGTCGGTGGCCGCCGCGTGCAGCGACTCGGCAAGCCGCCCAACGCGAGCCGCGGCCTGCGCGTGCGCGTCGCGCTCGACGTCTTGCTGCTGCTGGGCCGCGTGCGAGGTCTCGCGCAGACTCGCGTCCAAATCCTCGGCGTGCTTGCTCAGCTGCTGACCCAGCAGCCGCTCGAACTCGTCGCCCACCTGCGCCTCCAGCGCCGCCAGCAGCGCCTGCGTCTGCTCGCGGCCACGGGCGCAGTCCTGAGACACGGCCTGCTGCGCGGCGCCCGATTCCTGCGCAACCAAATTGCGGATGTCCGCCGCCGCCTGCAGGCTCTGCTGCTGGCCGTCGGCCATGCGCGCGCACTTTGCCACCAGCTGCGCCGCATCCTCAGTCGATGCGCGCAGCGACGCCTGCAGCACAAACGCCGCCGCGCTCAGCGCCTGCTCGTGGTGCGCGTGCGCGCGCGTCAGCAGCGCCTGCTGCTGCAGGTCGCGTCGCGTCTGCACAAGCTCCTGCTGCGCGGTCTCGAGCCTCTCGGCGGTCTCGCCGAGCTTGCGCTTCGTGCCCATGTGCTCGTCGGCCAATTGCTGGTACCTGTCGTTGGTGCGCTGCACCTCTTCTTCCCACAGGGCCACGCGCTGCTTCCACTCCTCGGCCACCTCGCGCGAGGCCTTGGCGTTTGTCGTCAGCTCCTCGTACGTGTCCTTGGACACGAAGAAGCCGCCGGCTGCGCCCGAGCTGTCGCGCGCCGCCTCGAGGTCGCGGTTGAGCCGCTCAATGTGCTGCTGCAGGTCGTGCACGATCTCGGACTTTGACACCATCTTGTTGGCCACCGGCCGGTTGCGGATACCCTTGGCCTGGCTGGCGTACTGCAGCGTCTTGATAGTCTCCTCGATGTTGTCCACCGCGTTGCTGATCGTTGCAATCATGCATGTACGCGTGCGCCCGCCGAGCGAGTCCTTGATGATGTGCGTGAGCTTGGAGTCGCGGTACGGCACATACGTGTTCTTCTCCACCAGCGCGTTGATTACGCGGCCCAGCACCAGCAGCGACTTGTTGATGCTGCCGGCCTCGCGCGCGCGCACGTTCTGCGCGCCACTGCGCCCAATGTTTTCGCTGCCGGCCAGATCCACCAGATTCAGCTTGCCGAGCTTGGAAATGTCCTCGCCGTCCACAGTCACGGCGCGCTCACGGATAAACACTGTGACCGTGAATATCGCGTGTGACCGCGAGCTCGTGTCATTGCACCGTGTGGCTGCCACCTTGCGCCGCATCGCCCCCGCCTGCATCAGCGCCACGGCGTCGCGCGCATTGGTGACCAGCTTCTCTTCGAGCCCCTGGATCACCACGCCCTTGTCGGTGCCGGACTCGTACACGCGCAGATTGCCGCCCGCCGGGATCTCCTCGTTGGTCAGGTCGTTGCCCGCGAGGAGATCCCGCAGCTCCTCGTTGTACAGCTCCACGTACGACACGTGCACGTAGTACTCGGCCGACTGTCTGTCCAGCGCATAGAACAGGTTGTACAGCGTGCGCGGAATCATCCCGGCCTGCGCCGAGATCCGTGCGTTGCTGAGCAAGTCGTGCCCGGCCACAGGCGTCGGCACGCGCGATGTTGCGGGCGTATCCAAATCGCCCTCCATCGTGTACGTCTTGCCTGTGCCCGTCTGCCCATACGCAAACAGCGTGCAGTTGAACCCCTGCATCACCTCGCCGAGTATCGGCGACACCACCTTGTCGTATATGTTCTCCTGCGTGGCCTTGGGCCCAAACACCCCGTCAAAGTGGTACGACCGCCCCAAAGCCGCCGTGCCGCCATTGATTTTTACGTCTTGTCCGTACACCGGCGGCACGATAACCGACGTGTTGCTCTTTACCGTGCGCGACACTGCCTCCCTACTTGATTGAAGTTGAATTTTGAGTCCGTTGCATTCCCCCCTTTTTATCTTTTCTTTTTTTGCAAATTGGTACTTACCGGCACCGCACCACCACTTGAATGTTCGTGTCCTTTTCCGCCAAACCGTTGCTTCTAACCATCGCGATATTAACAATAATAACAATAAAAAAGGAGTGTGAACGGACGAAAAAAAAAACCAATACAAAAAAGAAAGGGAAAACTCGCTTCTTTTGTTTACATTTCATTTGGTCTGTTTTCTCCCCTGCCGGGTGCGGATTTGTTTACTCTTTCTTTTCCAGGTTGATTTTCTGTGATTTGATTTCGTGGATGATGCGCGCTTCGTTATTGCTTTTTTTTAGCTACTATGCTTAATCGCCGTTGCGCTTATCCAAATACTTGGCCACCATCTGCTTTAGCTTGCTTGTCTTTATCTTGTCCTTTACTTTTTCTTCAACTCGCTCCCGCGCATACTGCCTCATGCTACTTGCAATCGATGCACGTCTAGAGTAGAGCACATATCCGCCTACTGTTGCCAAACACCCGATACCTGCGAATCCGTAGAGTACACTGCGACGAGCAATCCGAGAAAACATCTTTCCAAAATTAAATAATAGATGTGTGGGCCGAGTTTGGCTGTGGCCCTTTTATAGCCATTTATACGCCCCAAAAATGCTTACAGTCAGCACCTGGTGTCGAATTGATGACTGTAATGGTGAATTAATTTTACTTGTGATACTGCCACTGATGACACCCAAGAAACGTGTCAACAGGCTCCCTTTTTATATTTTGGCCATTCCTTTGACATAAGAAAAAAAGAATATCTCATCATGAATTCATTTGCTTTGAACGGTTTTATTTTTAAAGACCACCCATGCTTGCCAGGACACACCAAAAAACATAAACTTATTTAGTTAATTGAAAAATACTAGTGCTGAAAAAAAAATTATTTGACACTGCACCACATGTGCACGAAAATGCCTATCTTATTCTCTTTATCCATTTTAGAATTATATGCTTTACCTTTTCCCAATGTGTCCAATTCCAACATGAGCATCAGCTGTGTTTGCTTTATTGATGCCCTACAAATGATAACTTACCAGGCTGCTGCTGCCACTGATATCCAGGATTTGCACAAGCATGCTGAAGGTTCCGTCGATTTTAATAAAGCTGGTAAAAATTTTTGTTGGACTTTAGGTGCTAGTGTTGTAATCAAAACAGTAGGGTTGATGTTTGAACATTAAGCAAGTAAAAAGAGTGGTCTTGCAAATAATCAAAAATACAATACTATACATGTTACAGCATGCGATAATAATAATACAGTGCTATAGTTGATCAATGCCTTGTAAAATAATACCAGGATGTAATGATATCAATGCAATTGATAGTGGAAGTTATCCCCTAGGTAAAACTACAAAAATAAGTAATATTCAATATAATTTTCAACTAAAAGTAAGTGGAGGCTATATAGTTAATATAAATATGCTCCTCTTACTTTAACACCTAATTATTATTGCAGGCTTAATTTCAAAAATTGCCTAACAAAGAGTCTCTGTAGCACAAATATATACCAGATGCTTCCCTTATAAGTCTGTTTACTTTGTAGTACTTTTATTAAGCTATGGGTACATTTTGTAAACTAATTGTAGATAATGTTGCTGCTTAAAATTTTTTGTCACAGAAAACGAATTCCAAGTAATATTTGTTTCAAGTTTTAGTACCTCTATGTTAACAAAGCTTTTAGTTTAATATTAATAAAGCACTCCAATATTCCTTTAAAATAAAACAGTTTATCTGTTATCAAAATTGCCTTGAGGATCAAAAAGAATTTATACTCTTATATATGCAAAGATAAACAAAATATATTTTTAACTATTATTAGTTTACAACTGGTCAATAAAAATTAATTTCTATTTCAAGCTTACTTGCATTAACATTTATTGCATATTTTATGTTTCACTTTAATGATGTCTGTTGCGGCTATGACACATACATTAAATGTATAACTAACTTTTTATTATTTATAGAAAACTTGGGCAATAACTTAATTTCTGGCAAATGATGTAATACTTTTACTCAATCAACAATATGCAAACCTAAAATATGCAACAAGTTTTAAATATTTTTTTAATATATGCGCAAAACTACTTTGCTTTAGTACAAGGAATTACTACTACCATTTATTTTGCACATTGTAAAATGAATAAAATTTTATTTATGCGAAGAATTACAAGTAAAATCCAGTAGTTAGTTAATTTAACAACTAAATTATTAACACAGTCTAATATGTAAATAAATTAATTACTACAATATTAGCCAAGTGAGTCATCTGCCTTCTAAAAACTAATGGGCTTTGTAACAATATCTTTTGTAATTGTAAAAAGCAAATGTTGGGCCATGCCAAGGCTTGGAAAAGTTAGAAGCCTCAGCTTTTGCATTTAAAGTGTCTGCTAAGCAGGCCCTTTGCTTCGCTTTTGTAAAAAAAAAATTTGTAGCTATTTCTTTTGTAGATGCAAGTGCGAATGCTGAAAAATCCCAAGATGAGAGCAAACTACAGAAGCTTTGGCTTTGGCTTTCACCTAACCTGCTAACTACGTCGCCTGCTTTCTAAGAAGAAGCAAAAGCCTTTGTAGAAATTTTTGTAGATGCAAATAACAATGTTGGAAAATGCCAAGATGAGGGCAAATCTTAGGAGCCTTGGCTTTTGCTTTTACTATGCCTGCCAATTACGTCATTTGCCTTTTAAAAAGTACCAAAAGCCTTTGTAGCTGTTTTTTTGGGAATGCTAGTGCAAATGTTAGAAAATGCCAAGATGAGAGCAAACTACAGGAGCATTGGCTTTTGCTTTTACTATGCCTGCCAATTACGTCATTTGCCTTTTAAAAAGCACCAAAAGCCTTTGTAGCTTCTTTTTTTGTAAATGCAAAAACAAATGTTAAAAAGGCAAATATTGTCTTGTATTTCAAAGCTGTGTTTCTATTAAGCGTGCACAAATAAAATAAGTTGGTAAAAAAGTCCAAACTTCCCTTATTTAAACCAACTTTTGTGGCCAACATTAACAAATTTATAACCATCAAATTCCACTTACATCCATTCCATTAATTGTTTATTAACATCACAATGGCTGTTTTTTGTTCTCTATGCAATGATTATATAAGTGCTACAACTGAAGCTGATGTTGATACTCACTTTTATAATAATCACCGTCACATAAACACTGCTACATATTCCAGAGCAAAACAGCAGGCAAAAAATAGCCTTTAGAATTAAAAAGCACAAAGTAACATATTCTACTTAGTATGTTAAATTTAAATACTGTGCTAAGAAGCTGCTAAAAATTAAATTCATAAAAATTTATTGCATTAAATGACTTATTAGTTGCTTAAACCCAAAAGTAACCTATTTATTCTTACACAACAAGTATCACAATTTTTGGCTATTTATCCGAATAGCTATTTACAATTTTCCACTTGTTAAAAATAAACTAAACCATATTAGCAGCAGCCTAATACTAGGGAAAACTGCAATAATGGGTTATTGCTAAGGTCGATGCTAAGCAGTTTTGGGGTTATTACAGCTGAAACCGAGCTGCTTAGCATTGCGGGGAAGCTGCTTAACTTGCCCTCAAGCATTGATGGTTTCCCACAATGCTATGCAGCTTCTTTAAGCTGGGAGACTTTTACGCAGTGATCTGATTAGACCAATTACTCGGGCTACAGGAAAGCTAAAGAAATTCGGCCAGGTCCATTACCTTGTATAAAAATCGATCTACATTTATCTACACTTGCAGCTCGCTAGCTCATCTGTAGCCAAAATAGCACTCTCTTTTATTTTTTGCAACAAAAAAACGCTGCTTAAAAAACAGGGATGCGGAATTGAAAAATCTTGCATTTCATCAATCGGTAACCGATAACCACACGCTTACCGCCATTCGAACCGCAGTCATTGGTTCTCTTACTTTCCGGATTTTCAGCTTTCTTGGTAAAGTATTGGTGTTGCAGTTCCTTCTTTCCTTTTTTTTCTTATCTCTCATAGAAAAACCAGTTTGACAGTCGCGGAGAACTCTTACGTTCTTTTTCAATCGGCAATCAATAGCTACACGCTTACCGCCATTTGAACCGCAGTCATTGGTTCTCTTATTATTCATACTTGCAGCTGTATCCGTCAACTATTGGTGCAGCAGTGTCTATTTGTTCTTGTTTTTCTTATCTCGCATAGAAAAACCAGTCCGATAGTCGTGGAGACCTGTTACGTTCTTTCTCAATCGGTGACCGATAACTAAGAGCTTACCGCCATTCGAACCGCAGGCATCCGTTCCCTTATTATCCATACTTTCAGCTGTATCCGTCACCTATTGACACTGCAGTTACTCTTTTTCCTATTTCTTTCTTATCTCGCTGAAAAAATGACCCGATATTCGCAGAGAACTGTTACGTTCTTTTTTAATCAGTGGCCGATAACCATGCGCTTACCACCAGTCGAAGCGCCGTCGGCAGTTAACTTACATTCTTAAGTTACTGCCTCATCGGCTAAGGTTTCACACTGCAGTTTCTTTTTTCCCTGTCCATTATATTCTTATCCAAAATAGAAAAACGGTCTGAAATTTAACCGCCCGTTATCTCGGCCGTTTCTTAATTAATACGCATACTATTTTATACTGCTGCACTCCTACAAATGCGTAGAATCTATATCCGTTGTCTGTTTTATTGTATCATATCTGAGGAATGAGAACGTGGCATGAGCGGTGCGTGTTGTGTCGCCAACTTCCATGTACCATGTCCAAGAGGCCTCCAATCGCTTTAGGACCTTGTGCAATTGATTTGGATGGCAGAATTGTGTCTAGAAGTGTGTTTACAAAGTATTCTATGTCACTGAACTTGGTCATGCCTTTTTCCCATTTGAATCGCATTCGCATTTGCTCATGGCTGGAATTCTGCCAAGGCATGAATTGTCGATGTGCTAATTTTATTGTATAATCGTGTTCAGCGACCTCGAAAACCCTTATGTTTCAAGTCTCAGTCTTACAGGTCATCTGTAGGCTGCATAGTAGCTTCGAACTCTAAAAACGCTTGTGCGTTTCCTGTGCTTAAAAAAGACAAGCGCTCATGTTTTTCCAAGTCTTCATCGTCCATTTTCTCCGTCATTTATTGATCAATTTGGGTACTGTTTTACACTGCCGTGCTTGTACAAACGCGTAGAATCCGAATCAATTGCTAAAATTGATACTTTTAAAATGAAAACATGAGTGGTAAAACGCATTCGTTCTGGCGCATGCCCCGAATTCGGTTATAATAGTTAATGTCAACCCCCAATTTTTATTGCATAAACGTGTTTAGCGACCTCAAAACCCCTTAGGTTCCAAGTCTCAAGCTTACAGGTTGTATGTGGGCTGCACAGTAGCTTCGAACTCTAAATACAGATCCTCGTTTCCTAGGCCTAAAAAGGCATGCGCTCATGTTATTCCGATCCTTACCGCCCGTTTTCTCCATTGTTTCTTGATCGACTTGGATACTATTTTATACCGCTGAGCTCCTACAAACGCGCAGATTCTGAATTCACCGTCAAACGTGGCACTTAGTCGATGGAAGTATAAGTGGTAACACACATTGACTCAGGCGCATGTCTGAAATTCGACTAAACCTTTGACTATCAACCCCCACATTTTATTGCTTAATCGTGTTCAGCGACCTTTAAAACCCTTATGTTCCAAGTCTCAGGCCAATCCGTCGTCTGTGGGCTGTGCAATAGGCTCGGATTCCAAAAACGCTTACGCGTTTCCTAGGCTTAAAAAAGGTAAGCCCTCATCCTATTCCGATTCTTTATCGCCCGTTTTCTCGGCTGTTTCTTGACCGATTCGCATACTATTTTATATTGCCATGCTCCTACAAACGCGTAGATTCTGAATCAATTGCTGGAATTGGCACTTTTACAATGAAAATATAAGTGGTAAAACGCATTCGCTTGGGCGCGTGTCTCAAATTCGACCAAAAAAGTTAATGTCAACCTTCTATTTTTATTGCTTAATCGTGTTCAGCAACCTCGAAAACCCTTATGTTTTTGGTCTCAGGTCAATTGGGTGTCTGTAGGCTATGCAATAGCATCGAACTCCAAAAACGCTTATGCGTTTCTTATGCGTAAAAGAAAGTACCCGCTCATGTTTTTCTGATTCTTTCACGGCCAATATCACAGCTGTTTCTTGATCAACTTGTGTATTATTTTATATGGACAGACTCCTAATAGCACGTAAAATCTATTTCTGTTGTCTGTTTTACAGTATAAAGTCTGTGGAAGGAGTGCGTGGCATGTGCGTTGCACATTGCATCGCCGACTTTCATGTACCGAGTATAAGAGGTCTCCAATCGCTTCGGGACCCAGTGCAATCGACTCGGACGGGCTGATTATCCTTAGAATGAATATTGGTAATATTGTGGTTGACGTTGGTTGTGTCCAATAAACCCGAATTCGCAAACATAGAACTATATAAGCATAAAGAAGCTTGTTTTTTAAACGTGATAAAAAGTAAAACCTTGAACCTAAACATACTGCAAAGCCAACAATTTTTATAACGTAAATAGGTAAAACGGGCTCGAAAGAGTCGACTGGCAAAGTCTCAGACCGATCCGTTACGTATTCATGGAGGTGTATCCGGATCAGTCTGTTTTTTTTTAATGCCGACGTTTTCTACAAGGCGCAGGTCATGTGACTTATTATCGCTAAGTGCGATTATCCCTTGGGTT